>DWDT01000394.1:0-21564 GCA_018245595.1 Microceris scylla
TTTAAAATTCAGCCTCTCACTCTGGATTTTGCTATTTCCTGACAATTTTTTGCAACTGTACTGTAGGTGTTTATCTACTGAAAAAATAAAGTAACATAATTCAAAGGTATTTGTTAACATATGTTGCCTTCATTAGAACGGAGTTCGGATCGGTGTCTAGCAATATCTGGTACATAGCATCAGGCTCACCTTCTATTTTACGAGACGTATAACATAAAGTGTCAAGTGGGAGTATTACACCTCGGTGAATACCTCTTCGGGGAAATACAGGCGTGATGTTATAATGTGTTATGTATAGATCTATTAAAGTCTATTATCTTTTTCGTCATTACTGAATAACATCGTCCGTTCCAAGTCACTTAAGACTCCAATGCCAGCGTGTCACAAAAACTCCAGACTGGAATATGCACAAAATGAATAAAAATACACGCTAACTACGTGGGAAAATCGTAGTTAGGTAATTATTATAATAAATACATTCAATTCAAGTAGGTTCATCGCAATAAAAGAGTGTATTTAATAGTAATTAAATTAAGTACAAGGTTGGTAGACTAGTCGGTACCAAATTTATTTTGCCAAAACATTTTTTTTTTCATGTATCGACGGCAATGTCTATAATAGTCGACCAACAGGTCCAAGAATTATGTCTGGGGTTAAAATATGGAAGCTCATCCCTTCTAGCAACAGCAGCAATACTTGAGATTTAGTAGGTAGTTTTTTAAATGCTTGGGCTTGACTGTAATTTCACCTGATGGAAAGCGATATATAAGGTGGGATACAGCACGCTTGTCTAGAAAGTGCATTTTGTCTTGTTTTGAATAGTTTCGAGTTGTACGAATCGGGAAAAATAGACGCCCTCAAGGATTTCCACTTGCTTATAGTCTGCAGCAGGAACAATTTAACGAAAAGCTTCGCCCTGCTCAGAGGAATGTCAACAGAATATGAATGGTATCCTGGGGTACGTCTAGACGTCCGTAGATGTAGTTCGGTAGTAAGTGTGGTACACTGGTACATGAGGTGTTCCCACTTAGTATTTTAAAAGGATCTCTTAACTTTACCAACAAGATTTATGGTGTTATTTGTGATCGGTAAGTTTCAAATCAGATGACCTGCGTGCGTGTTTTTATGCCACAGAAAAAAACGAATTCGATATTCAAATCGCAGTTCTATATTGTGATTCTAAACCGACATTCTCTATAACCAGTTTCCGTCACAAAATATTACAACTTTAAGTATCACACACAAATGATACGTCGAGAAGTAGGTTAATTTTATTCAAAGGATATTATTGTTCCAACCTAGCGCCTTTTTGTTCGTACCTACATTAATTAAATAACGACAATCAGTCTTTATACGGAAATGATGACTGTTTTTCCCAGTATTCGTGATAATGGTAAGTCGACTTCACATTGATAGTAATATTTATAGACAACTAATTAAATATTGGCCATATACTATAATGGTAGCGTCGTAAATTAATATTGTAAGTTATTTACAAGTGAATGAATCGTTTTCAATGGGCTTTCATTTTTAGAGCGCCGTATAAAATTAAAAGAACAATTCTGCTTTGGTCGGACTCTTAAACGTACACACATATGTAGTTAGTTGAAGAAAGGTACAAAATTAGCTTCAAATAAACACCTAGCTACAGAGATTTATTTGTTTTGTTCGTTTTAAGAATACATACGACGCTTCTAAAAATCGTCGTCTAAAAAGTCGTAAAATCATGATTTTTGTTTGATATATGAACTAGTTTGTACGTGACATGCTGTCATATGCACATATTTATTAAAGCAACAGTTTCGGAACGCTGTGAAACGCTACTCTTTTTCCATCCCACTACTGGGCATTACATCCCCGGAAACCGAGGTAAACCATGTAAGTACAGTATATTTCGATATCCCTCAATAACAGTAGTTATAATAAACCATTGCTAGCGAATATTGTATTGCTATATGGAGCGGTTGGTATAATGATCAGCATCGCGTTAGCGCATAACGAATCCGAGCTGAGAACTTAGTCCGTGCACATGTTACTTAAAAGGCATTCGTGCCCTAATGCGTAAGAGGCTTTATATTGCAATATTACCGTTTGAAAAGATAAACCGGTGCTCGAGTGAGTGCATGGCCGGCGGTGCGGGGCGCGGCGGGGGCGGGCGCCCGTCTAGACGCTACGTCACGCGGCGCGGCCTCGCGATACCGCGTCGGTAAACAACAATGTGCACTGACCGAATATGGCAGCCGTACGCCCGAAGCGGTCACCCAGCCACGGCCCACTGCCGCTATGGTCACATATGCCATCGGCTCCACTATCTGTCCACCGGAAACCCCCTTGTCCTCGTTCGCATTAGCTACCGAGGCTACCCGGCACGAATCCACTCAGCATTTTAACACCGTTTAGCACGATTAAATGTCATTATTAATTTGTCAGCCCTTCAGATTTTATGGCTTAGCCTTATAGTCTTTAAAATGTTCGTTTGTTATACCTATGGCTGGGTTTCAACTATTTGGTGATTTTTTAATCTATTAATAGATAATACCAATGTTTGCACATATTGTCAAATGTTACACCCTTATTATGTATCTTACATACTTAATTTTTATTTTGAATTTGTTGTTTTCTGTAGTGCATATAAATAATAATAACACAAAGATAATATAGGGAAGGATTAAGAAAAAAAATTCGAACTGATGTCTTATCTTCATGTAATGTTGTAATCTTATAATTAGTATTCTGCATAACCAAACGGATTATTGTAATATTCTTAATATGCGACAGTTTGCCGGCACGTGAATTCGTACCGAATATTTTTTAATCTGTAACGTCTTATCGATTGTCAGGTGTCAGTGTATGGCAGGTCAACATTTAAAACATAATTATTTTACATATAGCAAAATGATTACAAGTTACGTTTTTATAATATTGTTCAAATTTCTTCACCGAAAATAGACAAAATTAATAAATAAAACTCGAGTGTATTTTTGGGTTAAACTAATTGAATTTTATTATCATTTAGGTCGTCTACAGAGCTTACCGACAAACAAGAAAAAGATTTATTATATATCGTTACGCACTGGCGCTCGGCAAACTTCAGTTTTCTAAAGTTGATATTTTAATTTCTTCTATATGTACATACTAAAAATTTTAAACTATTTGCACCTCGCATTAAAAATAAATATTATTATAGCAACACAATGCACCGTAAGTTATTTTTAAGATAAGCTAGGTATGAAAAAAGCACATTTGGGAAATTTTAAAATCATTGTAATTTTATAGTATAACATGAAAAACTATTACATAACGTAAACATTGTATCATGCACCTCATTGGCAATACCTCGCTTGTGTAAGTAGTTCATAACTCCAGGCTCTACGGGGTAGGCTGGGCGTAGTGAATTCCAAATATTGCTATTCTTACAGAGTTAACGTGCTACATTCATCGCTCTCTCCGTGCGCGCCGGTTCCGGTGATTAATGATTTGAATATATCAAAGAGGGAAGGTACAGCTGTCTAGTAATTTCTCTGAATGAGCACGTTGCGGTTGAACGGGTGTGTGAACACGTAAAACGAGCATCACGTTGCCTAACACATGATGTAGGTTCATTGAGCAGTACAGGTCGAAATCGCCGATCTGGACACTTCAAGGATTCCACTCGGTTTCGTATAACGCTGTGTGTGCATTAGCTAACAGAATTATTGATGCTTCGCTATGTACTTGCAACTCGAATGGAGTACAAATCGAGTAGAGTTGTACAACTCGAATATCTCTGTAATACACTATGTACAACTCGAATGAAGTACATATATAATACGTTCCAGCCCACTGCTGCACATAGGTCACCTGTAATGGGCGCTGTTTTTTTATTTTATTTTATTTTATTTCATTCACAAAATCCACAGCTGTTACAATAATACAAATATAAATTATTTTTATTAAAGATTTCCGCACGTAATCCCCACTCTGGACATGCGGAGTGGGATTCTTAAATATCGATTAAAATTAGGCGCAGCTAAATAAAATTAGATACTAAATACATAACGTTTTGTAATAAGTAGATAAATTTTACATATATAAATGATATTAAAATTAGTCGCTTTTTACAATTTGCATATCTTCATTTATTGATTTATTTTAAACCATTTATATATGTATATATACATACATTAACTATATAGATATACAAAGGTAGTGTTTATTGATAAAGAAATCTGTTCCAAGACACTTGCAATCGGAAACGAGGTTAGCCTTGAGTAGTGGTAGTTTATCCTAGATTACCTAGTACCTAGTGATTGATATACAGGCGAATAGGTATTTACGTGGTCAAAAGGCTGTTAATAAAAGACTCTCGTGCTACTTGAAAAAATATCAAATCCACTCATTAAAAGCAGATTTCTAACAATTATCGCGACAATTACAATAATTATAATAATTGTGAATAATAAATATATATGGCATAAAGCTCATCACTTATGTGGGATGTAAACGTAACAGGTGAACATGGGAGTGTACAACACTGGTCTCGCTTCCCCTTCCGGAATTAAAGGCGTCATGTTATGTTTACATTCATATAAAAAAAAGGTTACACATGAAACTGTAAAAATACGAACTCAGTATCGTGTCTTTGATAAAAATAAGACAAAACATTTGCAAGTTTGCTTAAAGGTTAATTGTGTTTGTGAAATGTACAATTATAAGCGTATCTATAGACCAAACACCGCTTTAGGTAGGCAACATTTTTTATCTCCGGCATTAAAACAGTCCGCTGATAGGAAACTCCGATGTTTTGTCTAGACGTGTGGTTAAGTAATTTATCATTTAACCTTATAGTGATAACTGTAACAATAATATTCAATGTCAGTCTTTCCAGTGAGAGATATCTTATACGCTGCTGGGTTTTACTAAATAACTTGTTTTTGATATTTTGATTTGAATGCTTCGTTGGTCGAGTAGTCGCGACTGCCGATCGGTTAGTCCTGGGTTCAACTCCCGGGACCTCTCAATCGGCAGTCGTGTCTGCAACCACTCGAGCAACGAGGGAATCTTGAAACTACATAAAGACATGTAGTTGTGTAAGAAGTACGTCAGGTGTGTAAGTATAGACATTATTGGCAATAGTTGCTCTCTGTCAATCTCGTAATCCCTGAAATGACGGCTTGAATAAAACAATAATAATAATCGAATGATAAACATTTTTGCATATTTATTGTCGTAACAGAAACACATGTCTAATTCCAAGGCATTCTACGAGTGAGGCGATCCCAATTGTCTTCACGGCTGTTTACTTTTTAGTGTGTAAGTAATAATTCGAATGGTTATTGTACAAACGAGGTGAGCACAGCATTAGCCGTCGCGGACAATTAAACAGCCACGTAGCTGCTAACTTTACGAGTATGTTCGTACGAGATGTCTCGGTCACTTCAAGAAATTTAGTACGCGTAGCCGCGCAAAGCGTTTATTGTTTGATAGCGGTGGCTAACATATTGTTCATATATCCTCACGCCAGGTCCTTCGCGGAGTAGCCAGAGAGCACGCCTACACCCGTAATCGAGTACACGTAGTCGCACAAAGCTTTCACTGCTTGATAGCGGTGTCTAAGCTGTTGTAAATATATCATCACGTCACGGTCCTTCACGGGGTAGGCAGAGAGCACCGACCATGTAATATTAAAGAATCATGCTTACTTAAATATACTTGAATTAACATTAATATATTTGAGGTTAACAAATAGTTTTCTGTCAAGAGATAAATATAATAAGCTTTATGGTAAATTAACGAAATTGATTTATTAGTAAACTCATAAACTTACTTACACACATGTGAGATATGTCTCATTTACTGCAACGTTTAATAGGGAACAGTTCCAAATGAATAGGATCCAAGTGAAGAAAGACAGTTTATGTATATTCTAATTATTTTGTACTCTTCAAAATAATATATTTTTGGATGTAGATACAGACACGGGGATTTTAAAGAGAGGCGCAAAAAGAGCTATCTTTTAATACTGGCCAAATTACAAATTAGCTACACTTCGAGTGTTGCAAATGTCCATCGACGTTGACCACTTAACATCAGATGACTTGTATACATGTTAGCTAGGCTAAATATAAAAAATACATGAACACTGTGTGTGTTACACATACGCACGCACGCACGCATGCAAATTTGTGTATTTGCTCTGTACAATTGCAACCTGGGAGAAGTAGGTTCCCAAGTGTGTCCAGATTGTCGTTGTCAGAGCATACATTTTATTATCATTACTTTATACATATTATTATTTTATACATTTTATTATTATTTTGCAAAATGTGTTATATTAATATGGCTATTAAGTTTGTTATTTAGCATAAATTAAATTAGGAACAACATATGAACGTTTCTGCGTTATACCTCAACCGCTTCCGCCTCCGCTCCGTGTCTAGACGACACGCTCCGCCGCCTGAGAAAAATGTGTCTAACAGCGGAATGGTATCAATAGAAATTACAGTAGAACTGTGTACGACGCCCCTTTTAGAGTGTCAGGAGGTCGTTCACAGTGATTGTTGAGTGCGAGACCATGTAGGAAACGACTAACAATGGTGCAAGCTGAGACGTGCCCGTTTCTTGTTAGCCTCAGCAAACTTAATAAATTTACCTAATACATTCGAAGAAACAATGGAGTATCAAACAGTGGGGCGCTAAAAGGGTTAATAATGATGATGATTTGATTGGAAGATTTGTGCTTCAGTGTGTCTGCCTGCCCTTAGATGACTTTAACATCATAATAGTCACTGTGTACCTATTATCAGAAATGACTTTAGAAAAGAAAATATTGTTTTTGATTTTTTAGGCTATGTCCACTTTCTGGAAATTCTCCCTTAAAATACTAAGTGTAAATATATTTAGATATCTTGCTGTATATAAAAGTGTCATAAGATAGATACCAGACTGATAGAAGTCAAATGTGTTGACTCTTTTTTAAACAGCCGTTATCGTTCAGTTACAATGTGTCACAAGATATCTTGTCTGGGGATGGTGGGTGTTAAACATTCCGATAAATGTATATAAAGACGTACCTAATTCACATTGTGTTGTTTATTTTTATTTCCTGTTCCATTCATTAGAATCGATCGGTTTTACGATGTCTTAATCTTCTTGTCTGTTATGTTGTTAACAATGGTTTGATACTTTTATCGCATTCCTGATATATTTTATCGCAAGCTTCACAAAATCGTTTTAATCTCTTTTAAAATTTCTTTGTCTGTTATTGCTAAATATTTTTAAACTGTTATGTATAATGCCCATTCTTGTTTTGCTTCTTTATATATTTACACTGATAGGTTTTGATAAAAAATATTGTCACTAGAAAGTTCGCTAAAACAAAGTACGTATTTAAAACGTCGACAGTAGGTACTACCTATTTAAAAGGGTATACGTGAAAATTATAAGATTAGCGCTTGGAAGTGTGTACAACAGATTGATTGAGTAAGCTTAAGAGCGCGCGGACACATACGACGAAACTAAGGATCACGTGAAATAAGCAGGCTTGTCATTGCGACATGTGGTAGGCGCCGTAGCCAGACGTCTAGACGGGCCGTCGGCGGCCGGCCGCGGCGCGACACCTGAAGCATTGAAGGCTCTTCAGGAAGGCCGAATTCCTCCCCCGCCGCCAGTCGCGACTATTACAAACCAGACGCACTTTCTACCTTATATCACTAATTACGCAAGTCTGCGGCTCGACTCGCACTCCACGGTTAATAGCATTGCGACGGCACTGTGCAATGTCGGATATGCATTCGACAAGATTTCCTTTCAGTCATTAACGTTAATGCTTGTGCAGTCTGGAAAATTAATGGAATGCACGATATATTTGCTATGTTTAAAATTGTTTACTGTTATGTCACTTTTATGTCGGAGTATTGAGGCGAGATCAGAAGTTTATAGGTTAGTTGAGGTTATAATATAGGAATGGTATTATTAAATGTTAATACCTGTATGTTATCTTTAAAAAAGTATAATAAATACTTGCTAACATAATGTATTACGATACAATCACATGTAGGCCGTGGTAGCTATGGGGCTATTATGTAATGACATTAATTTGATAACATGATATTAAATGACTCACCTATCTTGGCCAAGTAGGTCAGATACTAGTCGACAGAGAAGTCAGAAGTCTCCAAAATCAGCGAGTGATAAATGTATAAAAAACACGTTAAGTATGTAAAGAGATATTGAGAACTTTTTGTTCTTTGCCATAGAGCTAGAGATCGAGCCCAGTGACGTGCTATTGGAGCGGCCTATGTCCAGCTGTGGTGCGGGCTGATGATGTTCTCTGTCTACTAGATAACGAATTATGCATAGTAATATAATAGTTATATTAAATTAAATTGTGTATCGTTTGTGATGAATACAGTTGATAAGCGCACTCCGCTCACCATCAGATCAGGTGACGATAAAGTTATTAGCGCGCAGACAAAGCGCAAACGTTGGCCTAGACACCGCGGAGCTGTCTGCAAACGACCGTATCAGCGGCTGTCGCCGGCGCGCAGATAGCGCCGTGTTGATACAACAGATAATACCTTTATCTACTGAAATACCTCACACCTACTTACAGGAAAATGTAAAATTATTATGTGTAATAATTTTAAATTTTTTTATACTATTGTTTATGTTTTTTTTTTTATTACACGGGCAAGGCATTCAGGCGGACAACTCTCTAATCGTAAATTGTTAACATTATTTCTTGTATTATGTTTACATTTGAATTTTAGTCTTAATTTTGGGAAAGCTTCACTATCAACTGATTAAAAGGGGTAATAATATTAGTATGCGCTCGTAGTTTTTATGGACAGGGGCTAGCAGGTGTACTAACGTCACAAATAGAATATTTTATATTGGCTATGTATACACGTCGTGCACGTCGAGTGAGACACGCAAAAAACCTAAGCCAGGACGTGATAATCACGATACATTTTCAAGATATACTTATTACAAATGTTAATCTATATGTCTTTTATTTAATTCTGTTATATGTCAAGATTATTTTGATAGGGGTAATGTCGTGTATATGTTAAATGGTAATTTACATGTATTCGTATTCATATTTGATATTTAATCAATAAATATTCTTGTTCTAGGTGCAAATTCTGACGCGCATTTGTATATGAAAGGTGCGTTTAAGATTAAATATCATTTAAGGTAACGGTGAAGGTAAACGTCGTGATGAAACTTGTCTTAAAATTCTCCATAATGTTCTGTAAGGCTTTTGAAGTGTGCTTGGGCAATGTTGCAGTATGGTTTTTTGTTCTGTTCAAAGAACCGGGTTCAATTGTGAAAAAAAAGTTAATGTCGTTGATGAAGGAGATAAGGATCATGTAAATATTATGGTTAGCAATGCTAATGGAAAGTCATCACCAAGCAGTAATAATAAAATTATGAATGGTCTAACCTGATGAAATTGTGAGTGATAACGAAGCATTGTGTAGTTACTAACAGTTGTATCCCGAGTTACTCGTACGTTGTTCAAATTATAGATCATAGTATTTTGGTCCTATAAATCGACAATGGGGATTCGTTTCTGGAATTCTATCTTCTAAAAAATTTGTGATTGTAAAAACGGATTCATGTTTACCATCTACTGATCATCATCAAAGTCTTTGTCGTACCAATTTTGGACACGGGTCTCCAGACGAGCCCTTATCTTTTGAAGATATGATGACAACGATTAGAATAATGTAATAGTTCAATCAAACACTGCAACCAGGTACATGGGAATATTTTGTCGAAAATATACCACATATTATGATTAATGGCAGAAGTACCGGAGAAGCAAGGTAATAAAAACTAAATGAAATTCGCTAAGCACATTTCAGTCCAATGAATGTTAGTTTTCAGTGCCTAAAGTTTGAACGTTATAAGACAAATTATTCTAAATTGAATTACGAAATTATTTCTAATTATAGGTACGTCATAAGCGAAAAGAAAGGCTGAATTTGGATTTTTTAAAATTAAATAGTTGGCCAGCGCTTACGATATTTTTTTATCGTAGAAGACCTACATACATGTGCTACAGGTGGACCAGAGATGCCTAGAAACATCCTATTGATCCTTCCTTAGAAAAAGTCCAAGTTGACATTTCTACGGAAACAGCATAAAATGTGTATAATCTTAGTTTCTGACTCAGGAACAACTCAATCTAGGAATGACCTGATTGTTTAATGCGTTTGAATGATTTATCAAGTTGCTGATACGATAGTGATAAGCTAATAATAAATGATCTAGAAAGAGAGAAAACTGAAACGAAAGGAAAAACGACGTTGATATGTGATATCGTCTATCTACGTTTTCAGTTACTTCTTATATAATCTTGTTACTTTTATGGAACAGTTGAACACATATCCAATATAATTTATCAAGAAGATCTACAACTACATTTTATAAATTCTTGTAACAATGCGGGTATTTGATTAAAATAAGTAATTAATATTTTCGTTTAAAAACTTCGGACAGATTTCAATGGAATAAAAACAAGTTGAGATCAGTTTTGAAAGAACACATAAGAAGACATAAGAATACATTAAAAGAAATGAAGATAAAGTGTTGCGTGAAATTCTCAATGCAATCATGACTCTTTCACATAGAAGGATTAAATCGAATATCAATATTATTTTAGATTACTATTAAAAGCGCAATCTTACGTCAAATGGCATGTAATGGGGAACAAACAGAGATCCTTCGACTTTGTAACGCATTTGCAGTAGACAATTTGCTGTTATATTGGTTAAATTAGTAATATTTGTTACATTAATAATCGTAAATACATACATGTTCTGAATCTAAAGTAAAGACACATTATTAAAATTCCAAATCTAGGTCACGTATTGTTCGCTTTGAGACAAGTTGATCTTACTTTTACAAAGAAGCTTAAAATTTCATATGATAGTAGTAATTTAAATTCTGTTAATGAACGATGTTAATAAAAGATTCTTAGTTAATGTTGTCTCACCAAAAAGCGATATTGTTAATAAATTATGCAGCAAGTAATCATATTCGTCTATAACTTTATTGTTTGCTCCGAGGAAATATCCCAAGTAATAATAGCAGTATACTCGTAACAATCGTAAAACCTTCAACGTGCGAATTATGACAATATTTCAGAAAGTTATAAAGCCTTGGTCGTGAGAAAACTTTAGCTGCAATTAGACATCAATTTAGGCTCCACGCTACGTACACAAATGTGTTGATAATTTTGTAGCCTCAAGGGTAAAAATAATTCCATCGATGCAAGAAACAGCATACCATGCGATCAACAAAGTTTTATGCGCTCATATAGAACTTTATGGAGAATTCGTTTGTGGAAAGGTTTCTAAAGAGCTCGTGAACGATAAAAACTAAAAACGTAACTTCACGCCCCTAATCCCCGAAGAGGTAGGCAGAGGAATGCAGGACAGTCCCACGTTACACCGGTTCCGTTTACGTCCCTATTGCCATTTGCCATGCATCGGGCACATATCCAAACTCCGAACCACTACTAGAAAATCTAAATTAGAAAATGTTGTAGTGTTCGACCCGGGAATCGAACCCGGGACCTCCCGATCACCAGTTGTACTTGCAACCAACATAACCAACGAGGCAGTCGAGGCAGTTAAATATGTATCTAATTAAACATACAATATGCGGTGTTCTACTCAAAACTCCATTAGCGTAATATTAACAGAGAACAACAAAAGATCGGACAAATTTCCGGACAACAAATTTCCGAAATCGTACAAGAAAACAAAAGACATTTTAGTGTGCGCAGATGTTATTAATGTGTTTCATTAGAACTGATCGTGGATGTAGAATAACAGGAAATGTTTCATTCATACTAGTACACACGTCCACTAATGTAAGATTGAATAGAATTTAAAACCACGTGTAATGTTTTTAACCGTTCTTACAACGTTTTTAAAAGATTTTGAACTAGGTATTTAAGTTATGATTAAAGATCAAATATACTTCTTTAATCGCATATTAATTGAAATGTAATATGAATAGATTTTCATTATAATTATATTATATTGAATTTTCATTATATTATATTGGATTTATAGATTACTGTGATAAAAAGTTCTGTTCATGTTATAAGGAAATGTATTTTAAAAATACTTTTTCTGTAGCATGTATTAATACCAATTTCTGGCATAAGTTAAAAGAAAAAAAACAAATCTGTCACTGTATTTGAACAAAAATAAATTGTTCAGTGGTAATTCCCGCAGCAAGCACAATTGTCCAGAACGATTGACGTACCATTGCATGTGGATTGATCGTAAAATGTCGGAAGTCTTTACACTAATACTAACATCAAAATGTCATTGCAACCGAATCGATGTCGTATATTTGAAATTTATAGGGGAGGCATAAACATTTATTTATATAAATATATTTGCACTCACCACCTATGCCATGTGACTTAAACGTAACTGGTAAAATGTGGGAGTGTACCACACTCTCCTGCCAATCCCTTCGGGGATTACAGTCGTGATGTTACGTTATATTTGTACATACGATATAAATGCGATATTCTCGCTAACCTGCATACTTAAGTACATTTTCATGTAAACCTCACATGTATTCTAATTATCAATTATAATCGCGTTACGTTTAACGTAATTTCATTTCAACTTCATTCCCGTAACTGCGCTCTTCCATTATCATGCTAATTCCGTGGCAAAACAATGGAACGAAATCACGAGCGATGTTGAGAATAACGCAACTAATTCCGCATCTCGCGTCGAGATTCCATTTTGTTGAGAATTTTTTCCGTTCCTCGTGTTATTATGACTTATGGTGTTTTGCTAAATATTATATATGTATGAAAGCGTCAAGCTGGTTTGTGGTTATATACAAAGTAATATACTCATATAGGATACATAAATCTAAATTCAAGACTGAAGACCAATGCTTGATTACAAATGCGTTAAATACGATCAGAGTTTATGCGTTTAGAAAACATTTAAGGAATTTCTTAGTTTCCTCGTATTCTGCTATCGATCCAATGTATCATTCGGATCATAGCGGTTACGATGCAAGCGTCGCTGTTGAACAGCAAAAGCATTGACTGTGTTGCGAGTGACTAAGTTTTCTATACTAATCTAATGTGTTTTAATACATTTTCTATTTTATTCGCTAAATTTTTTTATGATTCAGCTGATCTATTATTGTTAATCGGAGCTTTAATTGTTGGTGCTATTATCGTCCAATTGGTTGTACAATAAGCAGATCTTGCTGCACCAGCAATTCCAAACTTCGTAAGGCTATGTACAGCCATATTTTGTGATTTTTTTTTATTTAGCGACATGCAGCGTAGGACGTAGTACTTTTGTATAGAGAGCGCCTATTCACTTTTCACTGAAAACTGACTCACGTTCATATTGAAAAAATGACGTCGGCAGCGAGTTCCACTCTTTCGCAGTCTGTAGTAGAAACGATTTCGCGAATTGTTGTGTCCTACTTAGAGCAGTGTCTACAAGATGGATATGGTAGCCTACAGTACATCTGGAGGGCATATGGTAGAAGTGAGCAAGTGGAACCAAACTATGGAGATCTTGTGAACACTCTTCTAAATGTATTCGATAGAAAACTGCAAGTCCAGCAACTCTGCGTTGGTACTCAAGGCTATGCAGTTTGGACTGTATAAATTTGTCGTCACCAACGTCGTCTGGCATAGTTATATGACTGTTATATAAAATGTGATAGAACTCTTAATCTGCAGATTGATGGCCGTAAATAAGAAATCTGCACCGCTTTACGAGTAATTTAAAGAGCGCCTTAAACAGTCAATTGCTATTAAAAATATAGCTAAGAATGCGATGAATTGTGCTGCAGAAACTCGGTGCAGGATTTTACAGGAATTCTTTCATCGCTATTCACGGAAATAAATAATTACCATTCATTTAAGAAACAATAACTTATTACGAGTATAATACACGGCATAAAACGTCACAGTAACACGAAAAAACGTTAAAAAATACTCAACAAAACGGAATCGCGACGAGACTTGCGGAATTAGCTGCGTTATTCTCAACATCGTTCGTGATTTCGTGCCATTGTTGTGTCGCGGATTTACGAGTAGAACGGTAATGGAAGTGCCCGGGGCGCGGTTAAGGGAATGTGAGCTGGAAATGTTATTACTTGGAACGTACCGCGATTAGCGATAATAATTATTATAATTACAATTGTCATAAAGGGAAGTAATTAAGGAACTGAATGTCGCGAAATTTGCGCAATATTGTGCGATTGTAATGTTCAATATGAACTGTAATTTATGAAATTGCTTCATATTAATACGTTGTAGCCAGAACCAGCCTAAATAATGAAAAATTAACCCAAAAATAATGTTAATAAGACTGAATGACACACATATTTTATTGATCATAAAGTTACGGGCAATAGGCAAAGTTCATTGACCTCATAAAAAGTTGCAGAAATGCTCGAAGACAGTGTTGCGTGTCACGCTATGTCATGAAATCTCGAATGAGCCATACTAAGTTTTAGAGCTTACGTGTTTCATAGACATTTGTGGATATGATGTTTTGTTTATATATTAATAGGATATGCTACAACGAATATTTCCCGATGAGTTTCAAAAATAAGTACGTCATACTATATCCTCGTTCTTTCTTGTCATAATATAATAAGCTGGCGTTTAGCCGCGATCCTGTTCTATGGAAAGCGCAGGTGGATTTTAATATGGAGCATGCATTACTTGGAAAAGCTTATTCACCGTTCCTTTAAAGAGTCCTTGGTTAAAATGTATCCATAAATGTCAGTGTATTTCTCTCCTTGACATGTTCTTCGTATGTTCTAGGATTAAGACAATTTTAGATCTAGTATAGCCAAAATAATAGAAAAAATATTTAATTCTTGGTTTTAAGTACATAGAAGGTTACTTTGCAGTGTTGCCCATTGGCTGGTGCCTGTTATAATTCAACTTTATTTCTGGAGAATTACCGAGCATCACAGTAAGTCTTCGCAATAAGATACGATAGCTTATAACATTGACGGCCGTACTAATAGTGTTTATTCGCGAATTATTTTTCAAGTTTCGTATTGCAGCTTTTTATTTAACAGAAAATTATTTTTATTATCGTTTATTGTTGTTTTTATTTAGTGTTGGAAATTGTTTTTCGTTAAGGCTTTTATTAATTAACAATTATTGCTTGTATATTTTGATCAACCTTTGTTTTGATATTTTTTTCTTTATGCTTTGTACGAATATCACCGTTGACACCTATGTATGTATGTTTGTATGTTTTACCCCTATGTTTTACCACCTATGTATATATGTTTTACCAGTTTGCTACTTATTTTTGTGTTCATTTTGTTCACGAAATATTTGTACTTGGAGTCAATCGGACTTTCAACCGCGACTCAGCAGATATCGTCAGTGATCACATAACCTGCGGGCTTATCAAATTTCTTGCAGAATATTTCTAAAGAGGTTATTCATTAATGCAATAAATAATTGAGCCCTGAAAAACTTTATTAAATTGTCTGTTGAACGCAAGTCACGGAATCTTACTTGATAACTGCTGATGATTAAATCTGGGACATACTATCTGTTGAACTGAATGTTAACTTTAAGACTTCGAATATAAGTCGTAGATGAGATGATACTTAGAACTAATTCGAGAAATCCCAAAGCCTGAAGCAAAACATGACAATATCTCGGATCAGTTCAAGACTATGCATACTATGAATTATGACTAATACCTGAGCGGTAAGTATGAACACCTATCTATAATTATTAAGCGAATTAGTACTATTCATCTAGGCTGGTCACGTGTCCTTGCGGTCACCAAATGGTGTGTGTAAGATTAAATTCACCGTAATAAAATCATACCTATGTCAGAGTACCTACCTCAGAACTTTCCAAAATGTCATAAAACCAACTTAGCCAACTTATGATGATATAGATGATATAGAGCTTTTAGTTCTATGAAAAGATCGTGGAACGATCATGTTGATGATGATAATCATGAAAATGTATGTAAAGCCGGTTTTTCTTCTGGAAGTTCAAAATTAGAAGGTTAGGTTTTGGTTGAAGGTTTAAGCTCGAATCGCTGCCCCTTACCTATAATTATTTTATAATACTATTTCTTGTCACATTTTTCATGTCTTATTGCTATCAATTGCTAAGAAATTTTATTACAAAGCTATTTTTATTTTCATGAAGACTGAAACGGAACGGAGCGAACCTATAACATGGAACAATTAATAACTGTTCCTTTGCTTAATTAAATTAATTACAGCGGAACAACGGCGTAGATGTATCGCAGGTGGAACAAAATTAAATGTTTACTTGAGAAATTCGCTTTTCTGTTGCAGTTTTTGTTCTAAACGCACTTTATGTGTAACATTACTCACATCACTGCAAATATAAAGTCATTAGAAGAGTAGCAGAGCTTTGTGTTAGAGAAATTTTAATGAGTGATACGGATGTTATCACTTTAAATATAAAATATGGGCATCAACGTTAAATGTAAAACATCATACAACTTGTCACTGTATTAAATAATTAAACTTTTATATTTAGTGGTTACAGTCACGCGCAGACAATAGCAACTTAGAAAAATATAGAACTAAGTACCTATTTACAACAAAATCCTACGTATGTATATAGGGTATAGGGTGGGCGTAATTGTGTTTGTATGCGTGAGCGCGTGTGTAATTGAAAACAAATAAACATAACCCAAAATTTTATATACGGAACAATAGCCATGAGTACCTAATTCCATAACAAAGCGCACCTGTGACCCTGATATAGGATGTTCTTGTTTACTGGTCCCGACACTCGCTTAAATATTGAGATACTAACATTGCTTGTTGTTGATCAGATGTTAGTGATATTTGCAGCATACATTTTTAAGGCGGTTCCGACTGAATTGCTCTCTGAAATCATCTGTAGTGTAATCCCCGGACACCACATTTTATGTATTAGTATATACGTATGTTTGCCAACAATTCCATCTATTAAATTGTCATGCCACCCTCAAAGCAGACTGATATTACATGTAGGGATTCTCTACATGTAATATCAGTCTGCTTGCTTGTTCTTGCGTTGTTCCCTTTCACTTAAGATGGAATGATGATTTTAAGGTCTTAATTTGGGTGTAAATTGAGTTGAAAAAGACTGAGTACTTAATGAAAACTACATTATAAGTGGAATAGTGAACAAGACACTAGGTTTATCCTAAACTTGGTCCCTAATTTTTATTTCCTTAATAAATAATTTAATTACTGTACAATTCTAGTTTATGTATATTTTATAATAGATACTGTAAAAATTGCATTTACTTCGAGCTTTTATTGCAACAAATCAAAGTGCATTAACGGCAGCAAATCAAAGTATTTGCCTCCGTGTAGTTTACAAATCAAAATTGCTCTATTATTATCATCATTATAATCCATCATTATCAATGAGCGGTCTTAGTCCAATGCTGGATTGGCGTTCCTTAATAAGCGCTATTACTGCCTCTTGTTTTGTTATCGCATCCAGCTTCTGCTTGCCGTTGTTCTTTTTCTACCTTCGTTACGAATTACGAATGATTTCGACAAGTTTTTCTACTTATAATACCCACTTCAATTCGTTTAAAAAGTCTATAATAGCGTAGGATTTTTATAGTAAACAGACTTGAAGGGTTGTTAAGTCTGTAACTACAGAGCTAAGCGGCTTCACCTTGTCTATAAGTTCATTGAATCTTCCATAAACTTTGAAAAGCTTCTTGAGAAGATTAATTATTTCTAGAGGGACGAGAGAAGTATCGATAAAAAACTTTTCTTTCTAACCAACTTAGTTTTTACTTCAGTCAGTGCTTGTTCAAGGATTTATGTATTTAGCAATAATTAATGGACAAAGAACGGAACCTACAGAAAGAAAAATATTTCAATAAAATTGTAGTTTTACTGTTGGACTTTAAAAAAATAATGGTAACCTAGTTGTTTATTATTCAGACTCCCACTCTGGGGATCCTGGGTTCAAATCCTGATCAATTCTTGTTTGCCTTACTGGACAAGTCGCCGGCACGTGAGTTTCCTCGAGATATTTTCCTTTGCCTTTAGTTCAACTGATATTTAATCTAAGAACATTGTACGTACCTTGATAAATTTACACATGTACTCGTATGTAAGTGATTCCATTCCCAGTCGCTCGGAGTCGGAAGCGAAACTTCAATCCACTAAGGTATTACTAAATTTTACATATATAATCATGTGTACTCGTATGTGTGTGAAAACACATGCGTATTCAAAACAATTCATCTTCATCATCATCAACCTACTCCCGTCTACTGCTGGACATAGGCACTCCAATAGTACGGCACTTAGTTTGATCTTTAGCTCTTCGAATCCAACCGCTGCTAGCCATTTTGCATATATCGTTACTCCATCTTATTAAAACAAAATAATAATTAAACTTTAAATGCGTATATAAAGAGCAACCCACATCTATAAGGACAGAGATATTCGGCACTTCATCCTCTATGCCTGACTGATGAAAAACTTATAATAAATTACAGTAAGTACAGTAACGGAACATGATCAATGTACTGGCATACGCCTTATCATGAGGTAGAGATATTAGTTTCATGATTTCAATGCTCTTAGCTTCATCACGAACGAAGCGTGACTTGGAAATCGATGAGAGCATGACTGTATAAATTTACGGTGATTGATATACGGTGAACATAAAACGGTCCGAGAGTGAATTTGTGAGGCAAATAGTAGGAGTATATATGAATGCGGGAAATATTACTAAACGTACCTATATGATATATCAGCAAAGAAATTTGTAGATACATATATAGCTTATTTAGTAACAAATATGTAAATTTTAAAAATGTATAAATAAATTTCATATTTTCATTTCTTCATAAAACCTCCAAACTTCTAATGGTTATCTACATAATTTTCCGTCAAGTGGCTGTGAACAGGATAATAATAAAAAAAACCCTTGACTCCAGAAAGTTTTAATGGTATCGAAATTGATGGAAACTTCATATTATGTTCAAAATTCCAACAACATAAAGATCCTTCCTGCTTTCTGGTAAATTCCAAACGCTCAATGGGTTAATGACTTTGAGCTATTGTACGAGTATGTGGTAGGTCTACGTAGAATTATGATTATTGAAAAAAACTGGAGAAAAAAATACTAATAGATCAAAGCAGATAAATTACTTTGACATAGGTATTAAATTTTTCGTAATTAGATATAATTATACAATATCTCGATTTAGTACTTCGCGAATGTAGTTAATTTCTGATAGTGTTCTAAAATGAGTTTTGTGGGTTTTAAAAGCGCTGAAAAGCTGAATGATTTCCGGCCACTTACTTTACTGTTTTACATTTCCCTTCTCTTCCGTGCTTCATGAAGTGTGCCGGAACAATTCCCTCAGGAGAGTCCACATAGCGAAATCTTTAGTCCTTTCTCAGAAGACACGTCTCAAAGAAACTTGATAACTAAATGTGTTACGTATGCACAAACGAAAAGTTTCCCATTCAGTGTATTTAGTGTGTTAGGTTTTTTTAAAATACTTGAATATCAAAGTAAGTTTATGACGAATTGAAATGTTATTTGTGTTCCTGCACGGAATAAGTTTCACTCTCTTTCAGATTTTCGTTTTAATAATATAGAAACCATTTGCTTGCCCGTAATAAGTTGGAGATTGCAAATAGCCTAGCCTCGTCCCAACTACCGCACCCTTCCAGAATACATTAGTGTTACAGATCCCTTTGTTATACCTACGTATCAGAACAGAGGTGAAAATGTTATTTATACAAATTAACTGACGCGAATGTTTTGAATAGTTAATGGTTAAGAACTATATTTTCTATACCTATATAAAGTGTAGAACCCAGCAGTGGAACGGTAAAAGCCGATGTGATGATCACGATGATAGAAGTTGGAGTTTTAGATGCTGTTGTTTTCCTTTGTTTTATAATAATTACTTTTTCTGTAAATCATTTTAAGTAATTTTTAAGTAATTACTTTTTATATAAATTTTATTTTTCTTTTAATCATTCTTGTATTTGTTTGTTTTGGTAAAAATTATTGAAATATAAAATTTAATGCTATTTAATTATATCCATACGTTAAAAGCTCAATTCAAACTAGTAAGTATTTCAATTTCAATTATCGTCGTAAGTCATAAAATTTTTCGTATCAAATTTAATTTCAAATTAAATCCGTACGATTTAGAATTTCAGAATATATCCCTACTCCTGGAGTAAGGACTTCAATTCCGGAAAAGATGTGTGTGATCACTGATCACTTCCCTTAAAGTTGAAACCCAACAATTTAAGGGTAACCTGTGCGCGTGAGGCCTCCTCATACCGTTCCATTTAGTATATCGGAACCTACTAACCTACATACAGCCAAGGTGGTATGGTACACTATGGTATAAATCCTTCGAATTTCAAAAGATTTCCCACATTCAACGCCAACACCCATGATCAAAGTAGCAGAGAAAAGAGAATCAGAGAAACATTCGTATATCTCTATTTCCGATTTAAAAATGTAGGAAATTGTTGTTACTACTCGGTTCTGTAAAATCACATTTACAGCGGCGATCTCGTTTGGTTTTCAACGAGCTGGCAGAAGCAATGTAGGAGTGCTTATATTGCAGTTGGATTCCAATTTCAATTTCATATTTTTTCGCTGTATTTTTTTTATGTTACTCTGTCTCTCCGCCGATATTCTATTCACAGACGCTAGGGTATGCGAGGTTATTGATAGAGAGAATTATTAGGATAATTTGTATAAACAATTTCAGGCTCGCATGCGGTTAGTATTTGCGGTGCTTGCCAGGATACGCATATTGACGTTCCCTGTCACAGTCAATAAACAATAGTAATTAAATTAGTCGTCGTTATATGTTTAGTTTTGAGAACTTACATTAATTAGCTTTATTCGTGAAACTTCAATTTTGGAGGCCGTCATACGCCATAACATAGAAACTTCGACAGTTGTTAATGAGGTTGCAGCGTTCAAATGGGAATATACAGATTCAGTACGCATAACAAACATTAAATATCTTGAAATAACATAACTGATATTTTTAATGTTTATATTGTATAAGCACGATCACTCTGCCAACAGTACAAGTGAGAAGCAGAATTGTTTTCAATTGAAGTTTGTAAACGTAGCGTCCCTCCTACTTGGAAGGACAAACAATATTTGATTTAGATAATTATGAAGTATAAACCGCCTAGTTGGTCGAGTGGTTGCAAGCGCGACTGACGATCGAGAGGTCCTGCGTTCAAATCCCGAGTCCGATACTATTAGATTTTTTGCATTGGAAACGATAGAACAAACATATTATGTACTTCTCATTCCGCATAATATGCATAAATTTTAAATGAGATATTTATACATTTTAAATGAGATATTTATGAAAACACTTACGAAACGATTAAGAGTAAAATATACATCTATTATATAAAAATGAATGTTTGTATGTATGTTATCGAAGAACTCAAAAACTACTGTACCGATTATTATGAAAATTGGTATATATATGTATTTTTCCACGGAGAAGGTTTGTGTAA
>DWDT01000395.1:0-21560 GCA_018245595.1 Microceris scylla
ATTGCGAAACCTTTTCGGAGAAGACCAGCGTGGTCATCGGTGGACAGCGACGCCTGGCGAACGACACCTTGGATTCCATCGGCGAACCGAGCGGGCGCTTCCGCTGTTGCGCTCTCCTATTCAATCGCGGAATAGTCGAGACCAACGAATTAGTATTTAGTTAGAATAAGAGAATCCAAATGTAATTTTTTATTATTTCAAATATAAAATTACAAATTTCTATTTTTGAAAATGTCCTTGGACGCCTCAAACCCATAAATATTTTCATTTGTGTTGTTTATGTTTACTTTCGTCTATTTACTGTATCCCTATATGTCCTTTTCCATTGTCATTAACGCATCCTTTTCCATTGTCCAGGTAAGTGGCGAGTATTCGAACGAGTGGAGGCCGACGGACCGTTGCCATTTCGCAGTAATGGCTCATTTGATCCCACAAATGTATGTGTAATGAAGCGGAATTACAGTACACAACTTGAATATTAAATGTTCAGGGTTTTTGTAGCACTTTCAGTGACCATTACCTTTTCCGGCCTTTTTTCTATTGTATCGCTCTGGGCCCTTTCGTGGTAGTAATGTAAAGTTTAAAGATCAATTTTATTAGCAATGATTATATGTATCACTTAACCTGATTTTATTTATTTTTAATTACTTTGTTAATTGTCATACTAAGAGATACTATTACTATAAAAGAATTACGTATAAACTACGGTGTACGGAATTACGTGTAAATTACGGTTCTTATATCAAAGAGTCTGCCTTTATAAATTGTCTATATTGTTCTATTTGACCACCGTCGAATATAAGCAATGTGTCTGATATATGTAGTTGATCGTATGAACGCAGTAGTTGATATGTATGTAATCAAGGAATGTCTTATTGTATTTTTTTAAATGTATTTATAAAAAATTGACACAAGTTCTAATTTTCTTTACTGACACTCCTTATGAACTTAAACCTTGTAAAGTTCTTAAATTAATATAAAATCAAATTCTTAAGGAAGGGTAAGTACAAAGATAACTCATCGTATCAGAAAGTAGCAAAGTGTAGATTTATATTTTACGTTATATGTAAATGGTATGCTGTCGCATATGTTCAGCGTCACTTGGGATGTATTCATGGAGACGGCTATTAGGAATTAGATTTGCCCCTTTGTAAGCGAAAAGCCCAAAAGCGGAAGGATTGGCGTCGGTTAGGGGAGGCCCAAGTCCAGCAGTGTACATCTAAAGGCTGACGATGATGACGAAGAACCTAAAGTAACTTTAGGCTTTATCGTTTCTGCTATTTGCAATTCTGACCCAATGGCGCAAATAAATAACATTTTCTGATTTTATTTAATTTCATTAATTGTTTGATTCGAAATTTGTGACAAATGCTTTTATTGCACAAGTATTTTTTTTAACTTATTTTATAAAGTCTCGTACCGTAATACAATCACAAAGTGTAACGAATACGCCTTGAACAAACTTCACAAACAGAGATTAAATTATTCATTAGTGTTAAGTAATTGTTTAAATGTGAGCGAGAGAAGTACTTGCGCTCGCTCCTAATTAAAATACCATTAAAGTCTCTACAATCTAAATGCTGTCTGATGTCTAGTAAACATTGTCTCTGTAGCTCTTAGGGGTAGGATTTTAAGCGATTTGTGTGGCGCTCACGAGCTTTGTACAAGTCTGTTTACGCTCGAATTGGTTTCTTAATTGACTTCTGTTTTTATTATTATGTTGACGATTATGTCCTTCAAAGGTTAGGCAGAGAACTTCGGGTGCCGAATATCTCGATCCTTACAGAACTAACGTTCTCCTCACGAACTTGAATTGAAATCTGTGTGTTATGAAAGTACATTAATGTAAAACAATATTAAAATTTACATTAATGCAATACATATATGAAGTATTTGTGTACATATACATATGTGTACACTAGATGTGTAAAATATGTGTCTATACACACACGTACATATTCTTATACTCGTATGTATGGTGATTTTTTGTATGGTTGTCGTTAGTTTGCTTGATTATCCTGTTTGTTCAGGGGTGATTGACAACTGAGGTAAGGGGTTTTCGGTTCGAATCCTACCCTAGGATATTATTATTATTATCTACGTAAATAAAGTAATAGAAGTCTGCTATGAGTGCACACCACACAATAGCAACCGACCCGTGATTTGAGCCCCGGACCTCCCGATCGGCAGTCACGTTTGCAACCACTCGACCAACAAGGCAGTCAACTTTAACGGTGTTCTTTATAAAGTCTTCCACTTATATATATAGTGTTTTTCACAATAAACGGCAAAGGAAATATCTCAACTTAAAATAAAATTGTCAAGGATATTGTTTGTGATCTATTCTAAACAGATAAATGTAAACCGGAAATTACCTTTTCTGAAATGAAAAATAGCTTCCGGCAGTTGTGTTTTCTTGTCGGCTTTGGTTCTCGTTTTTGTTATTATGTAATTTAAATTCGGGTATTATGGGATCCCGTATAATGGTTGAGTAATAAAAGAAAAATTTCATTCGAATTTTGAATTTCAAATTTTGTCGTTTCCTTTGTCACTTTTATCGCGTTAATTTTTTTATCCAATGGCGGCCAGTAGGTACGACATTTGGGATTTATATATTTTTTTCGGGAGTGCAAAATTAATCCAGCATATTATTGCATTAGACAATTTTTCCTTTGTAAATTGTATGCTATGTCTTAAAACATGTTGGAAAACCTTCATATTTTCGGAACGGATTTTCTCACGTGTACACCTACTCAGTTACAAAATTTTACTGTTAAACGTCTCGTGAGTGTTTATATAGGTATATTATTATACATACATGTACCGGCATAACTTATGTAGGTACGTTTTCGGGATGGTCCGACTAATTACAAATCTGTACGTCATCATGAGCTTCCACCGATTACAGGGAGGTTGCGGCGGAGTCTGATAGTTACAAAATGCTAAAACCCTTTACTTAAGGCTGTCAATTTGTTTAAGACTATTTATTAAATATTCTATAGCTGAATGTTTCTCAAATTGCCGTTTAATTATTAGCTAATGCTTTACACTAAGCTACCATTGTCAATAGAATTGTTTCAATAAGTTAGGAATATGTTGAAACATGTATCAACAAGAATTAATAAATATAACCGCAAAAACAAGCATACACGAAGTAATAAATAAATAATTAAAAAATATAGTGTCCATGTGTATGTTGATAACAGATGTCTGGCGTATGCGAATGTCATGCTATATCAGGTACTGCTGAAATATTTATATACATATGTATGAACTTTTAACTTATTCCCACTTGTATTATCCGATTTTTCACTCTCGCTCCCTTGGATATAGGCGATTGTCTATGCTCTGTGGTCGAAAAGTAAAACAGAGGAGATTTATAGTCGTATAGACTTTGTCATAGGAATCTCAATAATATTCGAAGATAAAATGTTAGTGAAGATTAATTGGACAATTGCTGCCCAGCAGGCTGCAATTGCCCAGTTGGTATAAAAAATGAAGCCAAATTACTAATATTAAAGGTTGCCTTTCTACTAGAGGTATGCTTACTTTGGTAGCGAGAGGTAATAAAATCATAATAGTACTGTCTTGACATCTCCACGTACAGCCACCTGATCCCAAATTGAGCGTCAAGAGAGCTTGCGGTATGGTAATCAGATAGCTGATAAACTACATGTATACATATAAATATATACTTTTATAAATATTTCTACACCCAGACATACTCGTTCAATAGATATGTTTATAATTACGAGTAAAGCCATCGTTTGATTTTGATAGCTCAACTTAGTGCTAGTGGAGAAGGGTTTCTGTGATAATATCACGTTTATTACATACACAATATGAAGCGAGAGCTTTTTATACACTAGTAATTTCATAAAAATCCTTTTTATCACAACATTGTTAGATTTTAGAACACTATTCTCACTCTTTGATTGAGATGCAGCCTAAAGCTGTGACAATAATTTTTAAACTATTGAATGAATAAAATACTAAATACAATTGCCTTCACTCTTCCCAATCCGTGAGGAGACACATATCCGACCTTGGAGCAGCGGAAAGCGACTCGTTGATGAATCTATAGTCATACCTACACAAGATATTGAACCTTGTCGACTTTATATGTTAAAGGAAACTTGTCTAATATCGCATGCAACTTTAAAGTCGCGTTGGGAATTAAGGGGATACATGTCGAGTTCTATA
The DNA here is from genome assembly GCA_018245595.1 of Microceris scylla. NCBI lineage: Eukaryota > Metazoa > Arthropoda > Insecta > Lepidoptera > Hesperiidae > Microceris > Microceris scylla. The sequence continues at coordinate 4,204 of DWDT01000395.1, forward strand.
ATTGAGTTGCCTTCGTCGGCGAAACTTTAGAACAGATGTCGGTTGCATATGTAGATATTGTAGATACTAGGTCGTTCGGGTAGAGTTACTGTAGTCAGGAAACTACCGTCGAACTTGAGTATTAGAAACGAGGTGGGCGAACAGGTTGCCTTCTGCAACACCATTACAGTTTACTAACTATGCTGTACTCAACAGTAGAGTTTCATTGACTTGATATATGAGTTTTACTTCGGTTGTGACGAGGCACGCTATACATAAAACAGAAGGTTCTTAATTCAAACTTATGTTAATAGTTGATGGATCAGATTTTTAGATTCACTTTAGGAATGTTGTATTGCCCACCCAAACATCTAAATAATCGCTCTACGTCTGCTGTAAAGTACATAATAATCTGTTCTTAATGAAAGTCATATTTGAATACATTAAAATTACTGATTTTGTCCTATTTTTGTTTCCTATGCACGGTTTGGTGAAGTACTCGTCTATTAGGAAACCGATTCTTTACTCGTAGCGAAAGTGAATGGACCTGTAGAAGTGAATGAAATCTCAATAACATGTGATTCGGTCTATTTATTTACAAATCGTTCACTGGGAACTACTCCAAAAGTTTGCAAATCGAATGGAGAGACAAGAGCAAGGATAAATGACCGGGTAAATGTCGCATTACGTAATAAAGTTGGCTTTAGTTGCGAAACCTCCGGACAGAGGTCAATAGCATAATTCAGGTCGGCTCTTATAGTTTCAAAACTACCAACTTTTTGTAACTCACACGGTATTAGGTTAGTCGGTATGTTTATAGTTAACACTGTTATTTCCGCTGAGCGTTTATATTCTTGCTGCAAAAGAGCTGTGAGCTCCAAATCTGATGTATTCGGAACATCATTGTCATAATTAACCCTTTTATTTCTTGTCTCTTGAACAAGGATATCATCTCACAATGAGAAGGCTTAGTACCAGAGTCTGCAACGTTGACCAAGTCTGGCTTGGTTTTCAAATTTGGGATAAAATCTAGCTTGCCGCATTTTTTAGTAAATGTAATATGTCTCTATGGATCTACTTTTAGCAAAAAAATATTGTGCAAAATGCGGTCCACCCCTGAAACATTTTCAGATGAGTTACGCAACTTGGTTACGAGAAGCATGTTCGAATGTTCCGCGAATTAAGTTATATGGAGTTATTGTCGACCTACCATATTTTGCCAAAAATTCCATGTGCATATTCGGGCAGGAGGATGGTAGGTCTTTGGTTGCAGCCAAGGTTTTTTGCTGCTTATATACATATGAGAAATGATATTGATAAAACTTCATAGTTCCTGTTAACGTAGTGACATGTATCACAGAAAGAAAACTTTTAACCGTTGTTCATTTTACACCGTTACAATAACTTGACATGAAAGGAACTGGCATAGAATAAAAATTGCACAGTGTGCAGAAAGACGGGCAAAGGATGTTATGTATGTTAACAAAGTCTTTGCCACAAGCAAATCACAAATAATATATTACTCAGTAAAATTACTTGTTAACTAGTTGAGGTAAAATGTACATTAAGTTCACGCCTGTGTTTTCCAGAAGGGGTAAGCTGAGTGTAGAACTGCCATGCTTCATCTGCTATGCTATATATCTTAAGTAATGGAGTGATTGCCACATGCAGAGAAATTGGTTTTATAATAAAACTTAATCAAAAATAACATTTGTTTGGTTTAAAAAGTTACCATCGCTGCCGACAAGTTTCGCGTTTTCCGCACTCGTGATTGATAAATGCGGTGAAGCTGGTGGGAAACTTTTCAAAATTTGCAAGTGTTGTTTAGGAAAGTTTTTTGGATGGAACTTTCCTGTTTTTGCAGTGCACATACAACGGACACGGAAACATATCTCAATGGTGAGCGCGGTCGATCCTTCAAACGTGACAGCTCCAGGTAAAAGCAGTAAAAAGTAAAAGCTTAGTAGTTTAGAATCCGTTTTATAATTAACTTTTATGAGTAGAAGATAAACATATTTTTTTAATTACAATCGTGATTTTAAGCACATATTTATAAAGATAATTTAACACACAGAATAGTTACTTTTGCTTATCACACTGATATTTATTCTGGGTGGGTAGTAACCGAACTTACAAATCTGGACTCAGCAGTAACATCTTAGTCACCGGACAAAAGGCTAATCAGATCAAAAGCCGCGGTAGCGGCACGCCGTTAAGTATGCGCGTGCGTGCGGCTACCGAGGTACTAATCTGCTAACAGAGTCCATTTGGAATTGCTAAATTTTCAATATCCGATAAAAATTTGTTCTTTCTAATTTCAGCACATTTAAACGAGTTTTCTAGTACATAATATTCATGTTTACTCAAATAATTTTAATTTTTGAAAATATTTCATTTATATAAAAGATATAAGCAAGTGAAATATGTTAGCTCAAGTTTTGTGATCCTATCATAGAAAAAATCTGACCGTATTTGACAGAAAAAGTAAATTTTTTGTCATGTACCAACATAGTAAAAAAATTTGTTACATGAGTGAAATCTCAACATTCGTAAGTTGGTCCTACCTATAGAGTATCAGTGAATAGGCAAGATGACAAATATTTAATAACTGTTTTTTTATGTTCAGAAATAAATATTATATACAATGTATGTATATCATATTTACAAAATAAATAATTAACATTAAAAAGTTGCATTTTGCAATTTGTTTATTTCCGCCAAAACGCTTCAAAGTATCATGGCGTCGCTTATGACGTGACGGTTCGACCAGTTCAATGTAAACATTGAACGCTACGCAATTGGTTTGGCTTTAAGTGTGTTTTATAAATTGTGAAATATGAGTTGGAGACCGTATAGGTGTTGTGCAGTGCCTCTGTGTACTAATACGACTATAAAAAGCCCGGACAAGTTGTTTATGTTCGTTCCTTATGATAAAACAAAAAGAAATAAGTGATGGTGGGTGGGCATTCTTCGACACATGTATGCATCGAGATAGTATGCCCACCAAGTATGCCATTTTTCGATATTTTTTTACGAATTTTTTTCGACTCTAAAATGTGGCACGTACTTGACTCTGTTGATTTGATTTCATTTGTTTTGTAAAAAGAAGAAAATTTTATTGTAGAGATTGTTGATCGCATATTTACGGCAAGTTATACAGTGAAACTGTTTTTTGTAGGATTTTAATTTCAACTGTAAGCTATGTATGTACGTATGTTTTATGAATTCAAAGTTTCTAGATTTTTTCCATAAATTTTAATCTTCGCTCTATTTGATTCTGACTTCCGTTTCAGTGATGTCCTTTGTTTCAAATATATGTCTTACATTCTTTCTATTGTCTCTCCATTCTATACTGAAGTGATAACGCGTTGCTTTCCCCGGAGAACAAATGAAATAAAAATTCAGTTACATACTGAATGAATGTACTCGTATTTTGTTCTAGCCCTGTATATATGTAGATCACATTCGGCTGGTAGCTGATATGTATATTGTACATGACCCAGATCATGATTCATCGATTTTGTTTTGTTTCAAGTAATAGAAATTTATATTTTACAAATATATTATTACTCTCAGTGATTTCAGTTCGATTTCATACCTCGCGTACTTAATAATAATATTTATGATTTATGTAAACATAAAAAGTTGCTGAATAAAAAATTATGCACGAACCCAGGTAGATCACAAAGAAACAACTTTGTTCTACAAACAAAATGGAGAAAACAAAAGTGAGATAAACATTTTAAGTACTTGTATTTCGTTACGAGCCCTCGTTAATAATAACTGGAATAGCTGAGAAAATTTTTCACAAACTTCCAGTTTTTCATTGTTGGTTTTTTGTCACCTGAAAAGTTCCTTTTTGATGTTTACTCAACTCGTTATTTTCTATTCGCTTTGTTCGTTTTTACTTTGTATTCCTTTCGGTGATCCCTTATAGGGGTTCCTGTTTTCAACCCAATATAATAGGTTCAGGCAAAACTATTCTGTTTAGTAAATGTTTATTTATAGTAAAACCTTTTTACATTTCAAATTTTATTTATTATAAGGTTCGGTGGAATGCTATTTGGTATGTGTGCGTGTTCATCGTGCGAGCTTATGTGTGCATGTGTACATGTGTGTGTCTAATCGTACGCGGCATGTGCGTGTGAGTGCGTACGTGTGTGCGCACGTAGTTGTTATTTTTATAGCTTTAACTTACATGTCTCTTAAATCAGACGCAAAGCATTTCATACGTTTTTATAACAATAATTTATATATGGTTCCTACAGTACGATGTTCACTACGCAGTCCACCAAGCATACGATTATGAATTTAATTTCCGGCTGAAATGTGGTAGCTTAATGATAAAATTAGTTATTGATTTAAATGTCTGCTATTTGTGTGCTTCTCATTGTGTTGATATGCCTGGCATCCGCATTACAAGAAATTATAGCAGGTAGCTATTAGTTAAAAACGTTAATAACTAAAATCAAATTTACCGCAAGCGTTTGAATCGGATCGACTCATTGGAAAGTGTCTTATCGTGATCTCATCCGATTCCGAATAGACAAATTTGGAGAGTCGCTAATCGCTACTAACCGCCGTTACTTTTGTATGTTATTTATTCTAGTCATGTGTAGTTTTCGAGATTTATCTCCTGTACGTTTTATGTAGGTACGCAAGTTCTTCAAGCTCACGTCCTTAGAAAATTACCTAACCGTCCTGAATGTAAATGTTCTTAATTTTGACACGTAGATACTTGTTAATAAATATCTCTTTGCGGTTAACTCATGTAAGTGAGATGTTTTTTTATTTGAAGAGGTACTGCTTCTAGTTACAAGAGGTCGCGTGTGTCAATGGAAATCCGCAATTTATTTTTAAATGGACTGATGGAATAGGACTGTTGATGTTAGGTAGTTTAGTTTTGTTATTAGTCAATATTACTATTGTAGTTTATTGGTAGGAATTAGTGTGAGAACTGAGATGATCTAATTAATTTATACTTTAACTATATTATTTTTCAATAATAACATCAGACTGTTTCAACAGCAATTGCTTTGATGTTGAACTATGTGTAGCTATGTTCCTGTCTATGAGTACAATCTATAAATTAGAATCTACTTGTATGTTCGACCACAAATATTACCCGGTAACAGAATCATTGTATATAGAATCTTATGTCTGTCATTTTAATTTTTAGTTGTTGGAATAAACGTAGCTTGTTATTTTTCATTGCATGCATGTACGTTTATATAATGTTGAAATAAACACAAACGTATGCCTAACCGTTGAGGTTACGTTTAGAATTTCATTGCGACATATGCCGCAATTTTTTTAGCGTGGTTAAAAGTATCACCGGGCACTGAGTGCAATAAGACCGTGTAAAGCCTCGGGCGTCTCTGTATTAACCGTTGAAAAAAGATTTTATTGCAACAGGAATAGAATCTATTACACTTTGTAGTTCGGTATCAGTAAGTCGTACATTAATATTTATGGTTCTATACGCGAGATCCTTACAAAGAACCCGAATGTTTGTTATGGAATTGCTTACCGTTTTTCGTTCCGCTGGCAGTTTCGCTTTGATGTACAACAAAACGATTCGTATAATATTAAAGCAGAAACAACATTTTTTTACCGTAGCGGCGCTAGCGGTGCTTTTAAGATATGTAACTATTTAAGCGTTCTTACAATAATTTATCCATGAGGAGGATCTGCCAAAGGCTACAGGCAGATGCCGGATGCGACAAGGCGAGCACAGGGCGCGATGGCTCTCGTTTGGGAGGTCTATGTCCAGCAGTGGACTGAAATAGAATGATGACGATGATGATGACGACAATAATTTATAATATTTCATTATCATTATGGTCATTATAGTTACAACCATCATTATTATCATCATCATTATAATAATTATTAGCGCTCTTATCGCTGCTGTTGGACATGTCTCCTTAGAGAACAAGAATGAATAATTCCGTAATGTTTTTGATTTCAAGAGTCATTAATTATTTATTCATGTAGAGATTTAAAAAAGAAAAGTCACTATTTTCTATATCGAATATGCACCTTAAATCCTGGATAAAAATTCGCCCTTTACAAAAAATGCACAGCGATTTTTAAAAGTGTAACGCTTAATCTTTCGCCCTTCTCCGTTTCAAAGCTCGACGTGCACTGAATAAATCGTCAGAGGTGCGTTTGCATAATTTGATACGATCAAATAACGACAATTACATCGCCGATATCGCAAATGGCAACGGCTAAGCTTATTGTAGAGATTTTTGTGAACATCAAATGTTATCCATCTCGTTTCTTTCATTCTCTAAAGCTTCACAAATTATTCAAAAGAATTTCAGACATTCATCCTCAACTCTTTTTTTGATTCTGCTATTGGATATGGATATATTCTCAGAATAAGTAAGGTTACGGTCTGCCGAGACCAAATGCTGGTTAGCAGACGTTATACGCAGTAGAAAACGTGGTGGCGGACTTGAATGTGTGCCGGTTTCATCACGATGGTTTGCTCTACAGCGGCCGTTTGTAATATTAACATTTTAAATGCACGTTATTTTGTAACAAAAGTCTTTCACGGATTTAAATCCAACATACTTTGAGTTGTTTTTCGTATTGCATTAAGACATTGGTTAACACTTGTAATTTTCGGAATTTGGTAATAATTTAAGAAGTTGTTAATTTTGGTTGGGAATGTGAGCAAAATTAATATAATTGCTTCTTTTGAAAAGTCAAATGTCATGATTTTAAATAAACCATGAAATTTTTTACAAAGGTTCCTGGCATGATACTAGAACTGAACACTAAGAAATTACGTAGAAATACCACCTGTAAGGGTGTAAAATAAGGATCGAAATATTGTATGAAATTGCGTCGGTTTGGAAGTTACACTATTGAAATCCTTCTCGGTTATTGCATCTAGTTATTTTTACACGTAAGGGATTATAATATGGGTTGAAACTTTATATGACATTTCCTCGGTTTGTAAGTTAGGTGAAATTTTAGTTTTGAATCCTTTGGTTATAAACAAAATTATACTTTTATTTGAGGTGTGAAATAAGACAAAGAATGTGCTTTGATATGGTTAGTTTTTTTTTTTATTAAAGAGCTTAGTCACAATGCGATTCGCTCATATTGTGACTATGCTTTTTAATACAAAACAGTTAGCAGCAGATAAGAAAGCAAATTAAAAATTGTAATATTTCTTGATTCCTTTAATATATTTGCTTTAAATGTACATGTAGCATAAAAATAAAGCTGCATCATCTTTGGAATGTATGATAATAATAGATATAATATTATTTATTATATATAAGTATCTAAGGCACTCTACGTCGTGTTCTAGCTAAATGTGTCAATGATTACTTCAATTCTCACAAGGTAAAATTTTAAATAGATAGAATATCTGTCCTAAAACTAAAACTTGGTTCCAAAACCCGTGTTCCGAAAGCATTACCCATTTATTTGCCCGAATCTTCCAGCCAGACGCAGAAGATATTAAACCGACAAGCAACGTCCTATTACCTTAAGTGGGTAGGTAACCTTCTGGCGGGTGTTCGTGTAACGACGTAATTCCGGCAAAATTTACCAACGAACGTTACTTCTTATAACCTTGCATAAAATATAGAACATTACGATTTATTTTTGGATCTGCTGTCTTGGGTAATAAATGCAGGAATAAAGTTAGATACGATGTGAATACTATTGCTATTTTCATAATATCAGAGTCTGTCTAGTTTAACTAACTTTATCAATGAAAATCAATTTATTTAAAATGAATGAAATCGTGACAAGTATCCGGGTTTAAGAGGTTTTATGATTCAATGCATCTTTGAAAGTCTTTATGTTACCTAATGGGAATAGCCTTATTGCGTATTTTCTTCATATCATTATATGAAAATGACACAAGCCTCTCCTAGTTAGTTTTTTGTTCAAAAATATCATTCTTCACAAATTTATCATGGGAGTTTTTTTTATTCTGATTGCATTTTTAAAACTCTAACATTTACATAGATATGTTATATATAGAGTGGTTGAGCCATAGACAGACCAGTGAGTGCGAGAGTCAACCAAATAATAAAAGAGGGAAGATGAGAGACCCATACTTGTCTTTGTCTCATCACACAAGCGCAGAGAAATATTCATGGCGCGTTTTTAATTTAAATTAGTGGCCCAGTAGCGATCGAAATTCGACCGTAAATCATTAAAAAAAACAGTTTGAGCGTTGTCTAGGTTCTAATGTCAAAGACTACGCTTAAATACATTTTTTGTAGTCATGTCACACATATCGTTAAGATAGATAAGGAATAGTGTCGGTCCAAGGACACCACCTTATGGGACGCCATAAGACAGTGGTAAATCGGAACTCATAAAGTTATCAATTTTTACACGCTGTTTGCGATCGCTTAAGTAGCTACCAAAAATCGCAAGAATTAAGATTATTAATAACAGTGTTTGTTAGAATAGCGAGTCCTCAGTCGATTTTCCATGTCGAAAGCCGTACAGGATATTAAACGTATTAATATGATTTTTTAACCGATTTTTTCCATAATTTTTGATAATGTGTTTAGAACTGAGATCGGTCTATAGTTATTGACACAGTGTTTATCCGCGCCCTTGAAAATCGGAGTAACGACGGTTGTTTTGAACGCAGTCGGAAAAGTTCCAGTAGAGAAGCATAAATTAAATAAGTACGTCAACACAGGCACAAGAGTACGACGTGTCGCTTTTAACAGCGTTGCCGATATTTTATCCCAACCCAAAGCACAGTTAAATCTATAATTTTAAGTTGGAAAAATCAAAATGTATGTAACTTTGCATGTTTAATAAGACAACCATCCCCCTTATTTATACTGTAGTGTTTGTTTTGTAAATATTAAAGTTTCTTTGATGCACATTGGCTAATATGAGTTAGTTTTTGGTATACTTATTCTTTCCCAAGAACACTGTAATAAAGATAGTGTTCCAATGCCGAGATTACTTTACATACAGGTAGCTCACATAGTTACTTTCATCGATAATATATGTAGACTTGCCTAAAAAGACTAAGTTGTTACTACAATCTCTTTTTACATTGGACCCGTCGATACACGTCTGTACAGTGTGGTATCTATGTTTGGATGCAACAGTGTTTGTTGCGTTTTTGTGGTTAATTTAATGTATTTTTTTATGCATTATTTTTTTTAAATATTATCATTATGCGTTCTTTCTCTATATATACTATACGTGTGCCAAATTCCATACTCCTCCGTCCCCGCAATTGTCGTAAAAAGGGGTACATAGTATTTGCTTCACGTATTCATATATAGATATTTTTAACATTAGTTAGCACACCTTTATAATGTTTATGCGTTTAATTTATATTACAGTATTTTTTTAACATTTTATGTACTGCCAACATATCTTTTAATATGTGACAAATATAAAAAATAAAATTGATTACTCGACGATAGTAAACGAAGTTTCCAGAATGCACGTTGTTGTCATTTTATTAGTTCAAAATAAACTTTATATTAAACAGTATATAATTTTGTATATCTTTACTCCAATTTGATCTTATACGTTGACATTTTAGGCTAGCTTTCAGCATTTCAATAAAAATGATGATTGCTCACAACTCACGCGCAAAAAATCAGAGACTGATAGATAGCCTCATTTGCTTTCTCTTTTTTTTCGATAGACATATTTTAGGCTTCCTCCACTACTGTGGTATAATATCTCTATGAATATTTGATACAACCTCTTTTTAATACTATACCAAATTTACTTTTCAACAGAACGTTGGAAACTGATAAACAAATTATTTTGACGTTAACATTGGCTTATGACATTTGCGACTGCGGCTTAAAAACTAAAGATACTATGAGTCGTAAAAATTCAGTGAAATCTAAAGGCAAATTCATTAATTTATGTGTCTGCACAAGGTCATCGGAACCAAAATATTTGATAGCAAAGCCTGGCTGTTCAAACGATCACGCTGACGTTTCCGCTTTACCAAAACAATGGACTCCGAGGAAGAGTGGTCCCATTCTTTCGAATTATTTACAACAACGAGAACAATCTCATCAAAGCGTTTTAATAGATCTTTTCAAAGATTCCAGGTCTTTAAATGAAGAAATTAATAGAAAAGTGAGATCATTAGCGGAATTTTTATTATCTGAAATCGAACAAAACCAACGTGATATTCATTGTGTTGTAGAAAAAAGGACACCCGAAAATTCTTTATCGATTGAAGACCGCCAAGAAGCATTAACAGAAGTCAAAGCTCTTTTGTCGCGAAGAATACAAGATTTGACAACATTTAAATTAGAAGCATTTGGTTTAGAAAGGGAGCGAGCGACCAGACTGAAAAGTTTATTGAGGATGTGTTTTCAACGTCTTATTAGTGTTGGCCACAAAACTCCGAAAGATCTGTTGCATGAATTTGATGAAAGGATCTATGATATTAATCAACAATTAATGAGTAACTCCAGAACTTACATAGTATTAGCGACCAAGTTATGTTGCCAAGCTGACGAAAGTTTGATACAAGCACGAACGCTACTTAATCAAATGGTTTTTGTTACTACAAAGCAGCGTTGTAGCCAAAGTGCTTATCCTTGGTCTCCAGACAAACCATATTTAAATGCTGTGTCCAGTATGCTTCATAATAAACAAAATCTTACTGATATAATATACCAATCTACACACGAAGAACTTCAATCCCAGTCGAAATTAATTGAAGGATATAAAGAAGCAGTTCTGAAAATGTTAATGGATATATCTGATATATTTGATGATTTGTACAAGGAAGTAAAGAATAACAATAATTTCCCAAGAGAGTGTGGCGTGCCAATAATAACCGAACTTCAAAAAATCATTGATAAGGCTGTTTATTGTCTAGGATTTCGTACGGTGTCCAACGATGCCCATCATAATCTTAACTCTGTTGAAATTACTCGCAGTAGTGTTCTAAATATGCAGAAAAGTTTATCAACTTTTGGAGAAAATTTAAAAAGTACATATTTACTATTACACGATGCAGTTCACGTATGGGACGCTCATATGGTGCGTCTTGCTTTAGCTCAGAAATTAACAATGGCTTCAGTAGAAGATCTCCTTGTAAATAATGACGCCATAGAGCTAGCTAACGAAGTCGTTAATAATATAGCCATTGAACAATTGCGAGCAGCACCTGATGCTGATAAACTGCAACAATATTATGATGTCATAGCTTTTACTCTAAATCGTACCACTGATGTATATAGCCAACACAGTGAGTTAGAAGTAAGTAAGCTGGAAGAGTTTATAAATTTCGATTCGTTTTTAATTAATGCCTTGCTTGCGGAATTTAATTTATATTTAGAAAATAATCCTAAATCGTCTTTTTCGGGAGTGAAAACCTCAATAAATACATCAATGACTGGATCACCTAAAGATGTGGGTTTGTCCAGTCGAGTGCCTGTCACAAAAGCGATTTTTCAAACGGAAGTACAAAATGTCGCTTTATCTAAATGGAGAAATGGATTTCTAGAATCATTTGAGAGTAATTTACCGGCACTGTCATTACGATTAAATAAGCAAATTCAGTCATGGGTAGATGAGAGGACGGATATATTACGCGTACGTCATACCCTTAAGTTGATGTCTCATAGTATAAGGCAGGAAAGAATACATATAGCTCGTGAAATACGATTAGCACAGATCCGATATCAGGAAACAAGACTTAATTCTCATTTAGATGCTATTTACAACCTCGTTGATAACTTGCCCATGGAAGCTTCAGACATGATGAGCTTAAATGCACCGGAACTTTATCCATTGGGGCGGTGGCTTTCTAATATACAGACTAATATCAATGAGCTTTTGTCTCGTGATACTCTTGATTCCGAAACGAAAAGGTTAAAAATGTGCAGTTATGCTGCTAGACTCATAAAATACAGACAGAAGTTTTCTGAATCAGTAGATTTAGCAGTGGAACAATATAAAAAAAGCATTGAGTATAAATTCCAAGTAGCTAGAATTTCGAATCTGAAATTCATATCCCAACTTCAATTATTCAGTGAAGGTGGTAAGTATACAGCTGCTGAAGCCTTCAAGAGTTGCACTGCTCTAATGAGAGGTGCTGAAGCATTAGAGGCATGTGTCAGTCGAACTATAGATAGCATTCATCACCGTCGTACACAGCTTCTTGGTCTTGCGGATCAACAAATATTACCGCTGCAGAAGGTGATCGATGAAGCTTTAAAGAATGCTCCGAAAGGATTTCTGGACAAAAAGAAAATTGCTTCCACGAAGAAGTAGGTGGCATCGTTTTTTAGATATTTTTGTTTGGGTAAAATGTTTTATTAATAAATGCTTATATGTAATTGTCTATAGTGTTTTAATTGTACTTAAAATCGTCTATTTTTTGTTTTAGTGGTGAGATACAATGTAAAGTTTTATTAGCTATTCCTTTTCAATCCGATAGAACTATAGTCCCGCTGTGGGGGGCAAAAAATCGTCCTGATAAATTTAATATCTAACTAGTCGCCTTATTATTTCCTTTCAGTGCTTGCAGACTTTCAGATTCATTATCTATATAGGTATTAAAATTTCCTCAGTATTGAGAAATTATTAAAACGATAAAAGTTTTCTTAATTATTATAACTCTGAACAGGCACATATCTATATCGATTTGTGTTTTACTATTATCAGGAACTCCCTTTCTCAAACCATTTTGCACAATCTTTTAGTATACAATTTGTTCTCTTGTCGCATGTGCGTTATTTTGATTTCACTTCTCTAATCACTTGATTCGTTATTCCTTACTCTTGCATTATATTTAAAGTCTACATATAGTAATATTTTGAGATGTCATCTTAGTTACATGAGAATGTACCAATCATTTTTGCATTGTCAAGTTATGCGTACGAGGGGCGGCTGAAAAGTTTTGAGCCTAGGGTATTAAAAATAAATAATCTCCCTCTATTTCAATACACTTCTTACATTTACTATTATCCCTTTTATCTTTTATCCCGGTCATAAAATATTCGCTGTTTTTCTCTTGGAAATGTTCGTTTACGGCCGCCTTCATTTCGTTAACACTGGAAAATCTCCGTCCTCGGAGGTTTTTTCAAATTCGAAAAGAGGAATAATCGTTAGGAGCCAGGTCTGAACTGTAGGGTAGGCACTTGATTTCTTTGAATCCTGTCTCAGCGAGCGCACGCCTTGCAAATCGCGCACTGTGGACGGGCGCGTTGTCTTGCAAAAACAGGATTCCTTTCGCTGGTTTGCCTCTCCTTTTCTCAACAACCACTTGACGTACTTTTGTAAACAATGTGGCATAATTGTCTCTGTTCATTGCAGTATTTTTAGGAAGGTAATCGATAAACAAAATTCCTTCACAATCCCAAACAGTGGTCATGAGCTAGAACTTTTCTATCCACCGCATTGACTCCTGTTTTGACTTTGGATCGTACTGTCGAATTCATGCTTCATTGACAGTAATAATGCGAAAAAAAACATTGTCAGAAATATCGCCGCAGATGTCCAAAACCCCTGCGAAGTTGTGATACGACGCTGCTTGTCCAGCGGCGTGAGCATTTTCGGCACCCATCGCGCGAACACCTTTATCATGTGCAGGTAATTATGCAAAATGTCGCCGATTCGTTCCTTGCCGATGCCCATGGCTTCAGCTATCTGCCACAACTTAATTCGCCGATCTTCAAGAATAAGTTTTTTCACTTTTTCAATATTTCCTTCGGTAACAGCGGTGTTTGGGCGTCCCGACCTGGGATCATCTTCCAGCGACTCCCCTGCCTTCTTTGAATACTCGGCTCCAACGTTTTACGGTCACAAACGAAGGTGCAGACTCCCCATAAACTGCTGATATCTCTTTAAATATTTCAGTCGACGTTTTGTTCTCCTTTGTAAGGAATTTTATGACACCTCTGTACTCCAACTTCGGGCAAAGTGCAGATGACTCGGACATGGTGACGTTTACGGTTCAATTACAAAAAGCCTAGTGATGTTAATGACATGAAACTTGACTTATGTACTCTCTAAGATACCTGCACTTGTTAGTTGTGTTGTGCTATTCATTAGTAATAGTAAGTAACTTAAAGGTACTTAGGTTCAAAATTTTTCAGTCGCCCCTCGTACCTAAACCAGTTGTTTCTGAAACAGAGTAAATCCTAATAGCGAGTAGGTACTGAGCAGGTTTCTTACTCGTAGGGCATATTCAATTAAAATAATGTTTAAAATGTTAAAAAGGATTTTAAATAATTATACAGTAAAACTAACATTTCCTTATTTATGTATTCTTCGTACCGTGCTAGTGTAATTTCATTGTCGGGGCATTTTCACCCTCATTTCTCACGAGCTCTGCATCGGAGAACTGTCATTTGTGATTTAATGGCGATTTCAGTCTTATACTGTATTTCATATATTTTCAAAGTACAACAAGATTTGAGAGTTAAATTTATTCTGCACGCAGATGTACATAATTGAATGTTCTTTTCGGGTGTTTTGAGAAATGTCAATGGATGTAATGCGAAAGCATTAATATTTATAGTGCAACTTTACCCTCAGGGTTATCAAAGCGTCTGTGAGTGGTCTCGTTTGATATTCTAACTTACTGGATAACCCGAAATCGGACTTAATGAACAATATCAAAACTTCGTTTCAATAACTTCTACAATATATCTTATTTAGGGGTCTCATTTTAAGCATCTAAGTCTGATACCTCAGCCAAGAGCGGGCTGTCGCTGTTTATTATTAATTCATTTAAAACAGGAATATTCATACATGAACATGGAAACTTATTATCGGCTTGGAATCTGGGCGTATGAGCTTAAGGTTTGTGTTAAATAAAATATGAAGTTAAAACCACATTAAATAAAGACAAAGTTAAATTTAGTTAATAATTTGACTCGACTGAGGCGAATCGATTACGGTGTTAATCAAGTAAATATGTACAGAATGAAATCATTAAGCCTTAACTAATAGCGTGTACTAGAGATCCTATCTCATCGTAAATCTTATTGTTTCAACCAACCTTGTAGAGATACTTGCGCGGCGATAATAATTTTAAAAATAATTAGTTTTAGACTGCTATAAGACCATAACAGCTCTATATTTAAACTGAATCGTTTAGACTCACCTG
Organism: Microceris scylla; assembly: GCA_018245595.1. NCBI lineage: Eukaryota > Metazoa > Arthropoda > Insecta > Lepidoptera > Hesperiidae > Microceris > Microceris scylla. The sequence continues at coordinate 19,292 of DWDT01000395.1, forward strand.
CTCCCTATCCTGTACTGCTATATTGCTTGGCAAATTGGTGATCCTGCCATGGTCTGCGGGCGATGACTTTGATTGAGCGTTACATACTGTATTGAGTTGGATGATATATGTACATATGTAGTTGGGTGGGTCTACAGATTTTGATTTATGTATACGTTATAAACGAAGCGTTCACACTTGTACATGATTTTATTTTTATTAAAGTTTACATATTTTTTTCTAAATTAATAACAATCCATGTAGACATGTACATATTAAACATTAAAATGTAATAATTAGTAGAGAAAAAATATATACATGTATGTATAAAGAAATGTATATTAATAATATGTATATATTTATTATGATATTATCTTAATTATCAGTACAGTCTAATACCTCATTTTGTTTCAATTTTATATATACGTAACTTCACGCCTGTGATCCCCGAAGAGGTAGGTAGAGGAATGCAGAACACTCCCACGTTTCACCGTTTACGTTTACGTCCCACTATGGAATAGATGGTGAGCCTATTGCCATGCATCGGGCACATATCCAGACTCCGAATCACTATTAGAAAATTTTGTAGTGTTCGACCCGGGAATCGAACCCCAAGGCCTCCCGATCGGCAGCACGCACTTGCAACCAACACGACCGACGAGGCAGCGGCAGCTGTGTCAGTTAACTTTTTATGTCCACTGTCAACGTGCATTACAACTAATGCCTACATTATTCTGCGTGTTGAAGCTCGCTTTAATAACTAAGAAATCCTATTATGTAAACACTCGTTTGTTAAGAAGCCCGATATAATAGTGTGTACTTTAGAACGCAAACCGTGTTCTAGCTGTTATAGATTTTTTGTATCAAAAACAAGAATTCTAAATGCAGTGGCAATTAAAATTAGACGTTGACATATGGACCTTAATAAAGTATTGAATAGAAACTTTAACTTTTTGTTTGTTATGTCACTTCCAATCGCTTTATTAAATTGCATTGCCTTAAACCGCAGTAGACAAATGGATCCGCCAGAAAAAAACCTAAATGTTATGCTAAATTAATTATTTAGTCAAAAACAGACTTAGGCCAAGGAAATTTGTGGAAAACATATTTGGATAGCCTTATATCTATCTATTGTCGATAGATACTATTGTACACGATTACTTGAACGAAAACGACTCGGCCGCGAGACGCAGACCCATACTATTGCATGATAATTATCGATTACAAAATCAGTTGCATTATACACTAATGCACTATTTCCCAACGCTTATTACCTCTCTATTTCGCTCATAAGGTTGCAATGGATGCTAAGACTTAATATCAACAAAATATTAATATATCATTAAATACACCAAGTAACAGAAAACCGTGAGAACCTGCTTTTTTAGAATTTATCTTCCCACTTTGGCGGTCCTGGTTTTGAATTTTGGCGCACACTTCTTTACGAAAAATGCTTGTTTTAAGATTATACATATATGACTTCCTATAACGGTAACGCAAGACAGTGTGAAGAAACGTACACACCTAAGAGTTCTTCATGATGTTCTTCGAGACGCGTTAAGTCTACCGACTCACACTTGACCAGCGTGGCAAGCTAAGACCTTAGCACTTCTCCTTCTGAGAATATTCTGCAAATATTTCGGGTTCGACGTGCATATGTCTTTGCATGCACCTTTATAATAAAAACGTGATAAAGGTAACATGAAAATTAATTATGATAGAAAATACGACAAAATATAATAAGAAAAAAACTAGAACAAAAACTAAAAAAGACATTAAGTAATTTTACAGAATCTTGGTTATTGTGTAATTTTCTGGTAATATGTATCCAGTAAATGATTAGTTCACTGGTTAACGTTTAGTTCAGTAACTGGTATCACATTAAAATCAACAATGCAAGCCCAACAACGATTAGCTGAAAACGTAATGTGCGCTTGTAAAATACTCTCTGCCGCAGTTAATTACCGCCTTAAGATTGATGATAAGACATATTTGAAGTGAACTGTTTCAACCAATCTGTAATGCGTGTAGATCCTTGTAATGAAAATAATTTCGGATTGAACAAAATGCATTATCACAAGTGCAGTAAGGTTGATTTGATGTATTTTTTTAGTTTTAAAATGTATAGTTTTAAATTCACGTCATAAAACAGCTTTTGCAATAACATTTGAAGAAATTATACCGTAAACAGTAGAGAGCTATGTCCGCGCGCGATGCCCCTTTCTTCCCCGTAAGGGATCTAGTGTGATTATGTAATAATGAAGAGATTATTAGGCAATTTTGAGGTTTT
>DWDT01000396.1:0-21542 GCA_018245595.1 Microceris scylla
CGGGTATCAAATTCAAGGCTTCTTCTTCAGTTGTCGCGCTTGCAAACACTAAAGCAATGGAGGCAGTCAAGAAACTTATATACTTAACCCTTTACGGCACAGTTATTTTAACTATGAGATTTTGAATACTGGCAATCCTTCTAATGCTTAAATGTATTTAGTTAATAAATTATTTAATAGTTAATTGGTACGTACATTATGTTAATATTTTAAATCCAGGTACAATTATACAAAGAATAAAATAAATCCCGGTAAAAATGTTATAAATAAATAGGAATTTTCATCGTTCGCTAAGCGTCCCTCGCGACACAGTCAAGATGCTAACGCTGTAGACGTATAGGCCGTTAAGAAGGCACATGGGCGCCGCCCGCCCTTCGGATTCAGTCATAATTTACGATCATCCCCCAAAAATCCCGGGATTATTTTTATTCGATAACAATAAACGCGCCGTTGAGGGTTACCTTTATTATCACTCAGTGAGGGACGAATTTTTTACAGGTTTACACGTGTCACGATGACCGGGACAGCTTGCTTGCTTTGTGACATTTCTATTCAACATTGTATTGTCATATAAAAAGCGGTTCCATTAACTTAAGTATTTTGGTTTTAAATTTAGAACATGTGTAATTTATCATATAAATGTAACATAGGTCATCCAATGTGTAATTTTTTTTTACAATTATACAGTTTAAATGCCAAATATGTATAATTAAATTTTTTACTCATGTAACAGTGTTTTTTCTTTATACAAATGATTCTTACTTTAACTCCTTTTCCCTGTTATTGAATGCAGTTGCAGGAGAAATTCAAGACTCGCATATTTTGACAAAAAAGGTCAGATACTGGTTGATGGAGGAGTCAGAACTCTATTAAAATAATTTGCGTCTATAATGACTTGAAGAAGCACATTAGGTCTGTAACGATAGAGATGTTTGGCACTCGGTGCTTTCTACCTACCCCGTTAGAGTCTTAACTTAGTGAAACAAAACAATAATAATATCATTTTATTCGCATATACAATTTTTCTGCAACAATAAATATTTTTGTTACTATTCTCTCAACCTACCACGTAAGACACCGAGTACAAAGACAAAACAACGCCAACAATTTTATTAACGTTAAAAATTATCGTCACTTGCGAAGAAACACGAGTATTATTAGAACGAAAACAAAGCGTTATTATTGTTGGTGCGATCGCCTCGCTCCATGCGGGCCTCCATAATTTCCAGAAGGCAAATTAATCCGAGCACGGGCGGCCGATCGGCGCCGGTCAGCGCGTCCTCGCATACTAATGCTATTGTTTATCAGCGGGCTAATCTGTGCGTACCAGCCGCTGGACGGCCTCACAATTATAACGGATCACTTTCTCCTAATCCGCCTCTTCCCTCACGACGGATATGCCTCCGAAGCTCCTTTGTTACGCGTTTTCAAAACAGTGTCAATTTGCATTTGATAGCCTTTGAGTATGGAAAGTAATTGGCGCGGCTGTTTTCGTTGTCGTAAGAAAAACGGTGATGCTGGTGCGTTATATCAGAAGGGATAATTTAAGCTGCGTAGATTTTATAAGATATTTGGTATTTAGTATAAAACAAGGTAATTATTATGTGCACGTTAATTGTATGTATCTATATTCGTTTCAAGCTTTTCAGTTGTTAAGCGATAGATGATACCTACTAGCTTCGTGATAGATATTTCTGGAATTTTTAAATAAAAGTGTATTTTATTATGATTGATTGATGATGACTCCATCAACTGACTTTTATCTTTCTATTGTTAGACATGATTCTCCTATAAGAGTAACAATGGCAAAAGTCATAGTCTGCCACGCTGTTCAAGTACGGATTGGCAGACTTCGCACGCCTTACAAAAAATATCGAGAGATGTAAACAGTCCAGTTCTCGTTATTATTTTTTCTGTCTTCGTTATGTAAAGTGATGAAAGACCTTACAATCCACACATTTTCGCAAAGATAGAGGTCCATGCCAAGTCATTAACCCAGGACTCGAGGGTTGAAAAGCTAAATTCTAAACCACTAAACTTTGAATACCACTACTATCTACCACCACTAGATTTTTCTACATATTAAAATATTAATCTTTGAACAAAAAAGCGTAACGTCAAGCCAGTACATCCTAAAGGTATAGAAAGAGTAATGTAGTAAACCCACGTTTCAGCAGTTCTATTAAACGAGTAGGTACGTCCCACCATGGAACAGATGGTGAGCCTATTGCTATACACAAGACACAGACCTAGACTTCAACCCACTGCTAGAAATTTCTTAGGGATCTTGATAAAAAAAAAACATTCTTAGGTTCAGTATCATCACAGGACGGTCCATTCCGAAAAGTTTGGGGTGAAATAAAAACGATCGATTTGTAACAATGTTACACGCGCCGTACGGTGATAGATGAGACAGACCGCAAACAAGGCTGTAAAATAACTTCTTATGACACAAGAACTTTAGTGAAAGCTCAGCTAACATGTTTAGTATTCGTTTTAGGATACAGCAGTTCTGTTTTTGTTCTCGCACACAACAATCAGCGCTAAACATAAAAAAAAAATTATTATGTACTGCATATTAAACTGTATGTTATAGTTTGAGTGATCCGTTGGATTAGTGGTTGCGAAGAGGGCTGAAACGAAGGCCGTGGGTTCGATTCCTAATCAGTAAAATATTTGTGTGACGAGCATAAGTATCTGTTCAGTGTTGAGTGTGAAAAAGTGTTTATGTATAACATCATTAAAACAATATATTTATTACATTTATCGAACACTACAAAATTTTCTAATTTAGATTTTCTAGTAGTGGTTCGGTGTCCGGATATGTGCCCGATGCATGGCAAGAGGCTCACCACCTATTCCATAGTGGGACGTAAACGTAATCGGTGAAACGTGGGATTGTTCCGCATTCCTCTGCCTACCTCTTCGGGCATTACAGGCGTAAAGTTAAGTTTTTTTACGTATACATTAAAATGTATACGAGTATGTATGTAGATTATCAGCCGTCTGGTTGTCATAGCACAGATTCTGTCCAGTTTAAGGTTAGACGGTCGTATGTGGAGATGGCCCATGATATTTATTGTTTATTGGCTGATACCCGCGACTTCGTCTGCGTTGTTTGTGATATTAATAATATTCTTTATAAACAAAAAAGGAAACAAAAAATACTAAAGGCAAATGCTAACTTTGCTAATTTTTGTAAATTGTACTTTGTTAAAACTTTATTCATTTTACATTGAATGGAAATATCGTAATATTTCTTTAAGATAGGGGCAAAGTGTCTGAGAAGTTAAAACTACAAAGATTTGTTCGAAATCTATTCCACTCGTTTGTCAATTTTAGAATAGTGATTTTATATCATATCTTACGTATTAAAAAAAGTTGTTATTGTCCATGAAAATGATATATTTAAAAAGTAAATACCAAATTTAGACAATGATGTTGCTCAAATTGAACTAAACTAAAAAACAATTGCCTTTAGTATCTATGTGACGAAGATCTGCAATGACACTGCTCATCATCATCATTCATCATTATCAGCGCCACTTCATCCACTGCTGGACATAGACCTCTCCAATATCACTTCACGAAGCTCGATGTTCAGCTCTTCATCCAACCACAGCCAGCCACTATAGCCAATGATACTGATGTTGCTAAAATGTACCTAAACTTAGCCATTAGTCTACTTGGCAAAGACCAGTACACTCATAAAGGTAATTGGAAACACGAATTAGTGTTCCGATGCAAAGTTACGAACCCCGTGGCAAGGGAGCGTGGTGTTTATCGACAGTGTAATTTGAGGGCGCCCGTGCACTGGCAATAAGCGTTAATTTTATTTGAATATGTCCCGATATCCGGTTGCGACGGAAGCGTACCGCGGCCCCCGCGCTGTTACTAAGTAATGAGCGCCAGTATTACAGATATAACGAACCTTAAACAGCTCACAATTCGTCTATTAAAGTATTACATTATGATGTGTAATTACAATTGTACTTGAATAACTTAGAAGATGTTTACCTTTTGTAATTTTGGTATGATTATTTGTATAAATGTGAAAGATAGACTAATTTAAGATAATTTAATTTCAAGAAATATAAGAAATGCTCTAATTAGGTAGGTGTGTCCATACAAATGTTAGTATTAAACGGTAAGCTCCAAAGTTATAATACTATTGTGAACATACTGTATTTATTGCATGGAAAGTTAGTATCGAAACGGCAACAGATTCCCCATACGTAATCAATGTTCAAACTTAAATTCAGTCGATTTTTCTAAAGTTCGGTAGCGGCCGCGAACTTAGAGACCAATAAATCAAAAGCTAATTTAGTTCAAGATTTGGTAGGCGGCAAGCGATGCGTGACGTAATGTGTTCTTTACATCAAAAACACATTTAAAAGAAGTTAGATTGGCTTACCGGAGTTGGCGGCCCGCCATACGTACTTGGAGCCTTTTCGCCGCTCCCAATCCACTCCTAATCTTCCCAGATCCACCGCAGATTGTTTGCAAGCATTTCGGTCCATCAACATTTTATACGTGTAACTTTTTCCTACATAAATTACATAACCATGAAACATCGTGTTTTTTATCGTCACTTTGTAATATAATGTTTTGATGAATGAATGTTGATGTGTTAAATACATTTAAGATGTTGTAACTTTGGGCACATGAATAACATAATGTTTAATAGTGTGCTTTTCTGTCTTGTAACTTTATAAAACGATCTTTAATGCAATGTTTTGGATACTGACTTATTGTTTGATGGATTTCGTCAATGGTTGGTGCACTGAACAAATGAAAACATCTAGATGGCTACATGGTTTATAAGTATCCTGTAAAAATGTAGAAAGGTGAAAGTTGTAAGAAATATCAAAGTAAAATGGTCAGTATCTGACCTGGTAGTTATATGTAGTAGTCAAAAGTTTTTGAAACCAGAACGCCTGTATGAATGTACAAGCATGTCAAGTCTGTAACATAGAGAAATTTGAGGCTTCGTACTCTGTAAGGGACCTAACGTGACAGTATAATAATAACAATAGTATTAAATAAAATATTTAACTAAGATCTCTGGTCCCTAATGTAAGTTAATTGCTGTTCTTCAACAGAAAATGGTGTCAGGATAGTATTGATTTGGCGGGAATTTACAATGTAAATGAATCTAAAATCAAAGTTCCATCTCGCCGCTTCATTTGTATAAGCTAAGCTCAGAGTATTAAGAGCAGTATGCTTTGAACGTAGTATATTAGCATTTTAAGTAATATGACACCATAAATCAGGTATTTTTTTTTTGTTTTCATTATATTTGTTGTAAATGAAAAAAAAGCATTTATTTAAAACAAGCTTTATTTATAAACTACTCATTCATAGTGTCTTATGTGTAAACGTAGAATGCTCATAACCATATTATTACATACATATAATATATTATGTTTTTCATTAAACATTGCTCAATTTAAACGATCAGCACACTGGTATTCAAAACACACTCCAATAACTCGCTTACGTTTATATATTTACAACATACTCTAGGCAGCATTTCTCTTATAAATAGCAATTTGGCAACTTGATAACTATATCATGTACATATATAGTCTAAGTTATGTAAGTCTCTACACCGCCCACACAGTAATTGACAGGAGAATTTTGACTACCACAGTATAAAAATGGAAAAATTCTGACATTAAAAAAAAATATAAATTTAACATTGAATAACAAATTACAAATGTCGTGTGAAACTTAAACAGTTGTACGCGATAATATTTAGTGAATATAAATATAAAGTAACAAATATAAAAATAGTAAGATTTAAATTCTGTGATAAAGTCAAATGTTCTACAATCTTAGATATTTACTTGGGTTTGGCAAAGTTCCTATCTATCGCCGAGAATGAGTTTGATTGCAAAAGTTTTCTTCTGACTTACTCAAAAATAAATAATAATTCCCTGTCAGGTATATGGTTACAAGCTGATAGAGAAAAGAATAAATTTTATCGGGGATTTAACGTACGTACAGTTCAGTGATAATGCCTACATTTCCTACACGCCAATTCCATTTTGCATCGTTCAAAATATGATATACATATATTCTCTATTTAAATTTAGAATCAGAGATGCTGAACTAAAAATAATTTATCACAGCGAACACGATAATAAAATAAATATTACAAGCGGGTTGGATTGTACACGTAAAATACACAATGCTTTCAGTCTTAATCTATTTTTTCGGTAAAATTAACTGTGCACGGTTTATTTTAATATATGTGCGATCACTATAAAAATTACAGGTTAGCAGATTTTATAATAACTACCAAGTCATAAATTATCTAAGATTCAGCTCATTAATTGTGTCACTAAAATCTTGCAACATTATTGCATACTTTTATTAATATTTTCTTTCACATACAAGTAAATCAGCTCTACCGCAAATATACACTTACACCGAGGAACTTTTATACACTATACTCATTATAACAAGTATAGTATACATATACATAATTAACAACGACATTTATACATATAAATATTTGTTATCTGTAACCAAAATCAATATCATTTATAATTTAGTTTATATATTTTATAACAGTGAGCCAAATTTTAAACGTAGTGATATATTCTACGTTTCTACATTACCTGTTTTCCAGTTAATATAATTTTGTTACAAAAACATATTTAATTATAATAACTAACAACGCGATAGGGTACATTACAAGACAGCTAATTATATTTGCCAGATGAGCTACCTACTTGTGCAGTCTTTTTCCTAAATTAATTTGCCTCAATAACACCGACAGCCAGGCCACTCGCTTGCCAATCTATGACACGTCTTATGAAACTATATTCAATTAAATTTCATATGAAATCCGTACATGTAATACCTTTCGTGCATTCAGTGGATATTCTAAAATTGTACCACCGGCACTTGGTTTTTCCGGTTAATATAATGAAGTTAAATGTATCAAAGCTATGTGAATACCCGGTGATGTTATTGCAGTATCTGTCCTATTACATAGCTTTGGAATAAACAATCATACACAGTAAAACTAAAGTCCAAGGATGGCTTCTCCTCCAATCTGCGTTACCTGGAAATATAAAAGTTATTACATATCCGTACTTGTTATTAATAACAGTCGTTAAGCCTTGCCAAAAGCCTTCGGGATGGTCGATAAACTTTATCAAATATGTTTTAAATCATTTTAATAATTTACACTAACTATATGTGTTTTTATCTTACTACCATTCTATAACAGCAAAATTCCAATATCAATGCGTTTTCGTACTGTGAAAAAATAAATAGTTTTCGTATTTTAATTTGATATTTATATTAATCATATTCAAATAGTTTTAAAATCCTAATGAAAATTATTACTGAATACCTAACAATCTCGATATAGGACTGTTGTAGACGCTCTCTTCTCTGTTAAGTTAAGTTACTACACAATCTTATTAACGAATCTTAACTGTGGTAATCGGTAATAATAATCCTATTCGAAACGGCTTGGAAATTTGAATACTTCTTAGTATAAAAATAAATAAATAAAATGTTTAAACCACATACAAAAAAGCCAATATATGTATGAAAACAATACATTCATTAAATTCAATTAATTAATTGGATATTAGCAGATAGCAAATATATTGCTCAATATCATTTAATATATTGTTCGAATTACTCATATTAATGAGAAGTTATTTTATTGTATCATATTATTATTATTAAGCAACATCATGAATTTAAATTACTGATCAAAGTACATAAAAGTGTATTAAAAACAGTATCAATGAGTGAGGTTTAATGGTGAATTCATATTTACCCTTAACTTGCGATGCACCTCCCACCCAGTTGAGATGTTGCTTCCCGCCACCCTCGTCTGTCTTCTGCTTCCCCTTATCGATCTCGTTCAGGTTCGATTGGTATTTGGTTCCTGGATTTTGAAACGTTTTAGTTAAATTAAATAAGTTATCAAAACACGGCAATCGAAGTTCACAGAGTTTGCATTACTTTCAACATGCATAATATGGTGGACATTTTTAAGTTAGACGAATGCAGAAGAAAGATTTTACTGAAATTGGACATCGAAAAGTATATTTTGATCTGAATATTTTAAAGTTATGTTCCGAACTATATATTTGTGGAAGGCAAATCTTAAGGTAAATAAATAAATTTAACGTATCAAAAAACGTAACATCACGCCTATAGTTACCGAAGGGGTAGCTAGAGGAATATAGTAGTACACTCCCACATTTCACCAATTACGTTTACGGTAGATGGTGAGGCTATTGCCTTACACCGGACATAGATCGGACTCTGGGTGACTATTAGAAATTCTAAATTAGAAAAGTCCAATAGTGGCCCACCCGGGATTTGAACCCAGGTCCTCCCGATCGGTATTCGCGCATCCAACCACTCGACCAACGGGGCAGGCAAATAAACACCTCCACATACAGCAATCTGAATACGAGTAAGAAAAAGCTTGTACATAACATACATATATAATTATGTACATATTTTTTACACCCACACACAGAAAATACACTTATGCTAATTACACATAAACTGACCACGGGTGAGAATCGAACCCGTCACCTCGACTCAACGGATCTTTAGCCAACCAACCAACCTAATAAAACTAACATAAGTTTAGATCGGCCTATATGCAACTCAAGTTTGTAAACAGATACACAAACTCATTAGGGAAAGAAAAAGATTCAATATAGCAGGGACGGAACGCAGGGCGCGGTCCGGGCGGCATTTATTGAAAAGTTGTGCAATATTGTCGAGTGGCCAGGCCAGCCGTAAATTCGTAATGGACGCAAAAAATAAAACAGTTGCGATGTCCAACGTACCCCGCGTCGTACCAGCCCGCGCCAGTTACCGACCGCAAAAACCCGATGTATGTATACCCCGTAAAGCCCCGATGTATGTATCCCCGGCCCCAGATTGTCTAAACTTTACCCTACCCTTTAGCCCTACGAACGACAGTGTTTGTTTCTGTCACTGTGTTGTCCAACATCTTAGATTATACTTTTTTTTACAAAACATGCTAATGCTGTTCTTTGTAAAGCTCAAGTTAGGATTTATTTTTGAAAAAAAAAAATTAATAATATGATATTTAAGTAAATTATGTCCAATGTTAATGTAGGTGTATTTTTATGAAAAGAAGCTCATTCATTAAATGTTAGTAAATATAATTTATGTGGAACCTCCAATCATCATCATCATCATAGAGTGTGACATAGTGTAATAAAATTTTAAAGACTATTTCTGCGTTAAATTCTTCGTTTGATTGTCCTTTATCATCACTAAGTACATAGTCAAACATGATGACGAAAAATGATTGCTCGGTAATTTTCCACGCAGAGCCTTCCCTTAGCTGAATGGGTAAGCCAAAGGATTAAACTACGTTAAGTCCACATAATGACAATTTTATCACGGGTTTTTTAAAACAAAACTAACAGTACCAGTTTCAATTTCTATAGCGAACTAACATCAAAGAACGTGTAGTTTGTAAGCGAGCGGAGGGGCGGGCGGTTGACACTTAGCAGTAATAGGTTGTAGCGCAAGATGTCGTTGTCCGAGCGCCGGGCGCCGAGTGGCGACATGTCCGGAAAATGCCCAACTCCCAATAACGGGCGTAATGACCCGCGCCAAACAACTTACGAAACCACGATATTACAAAATGTAGGTATAACGTAACACGCGGCCACTGAATAAACGTATTACATTTCACATCAATTTAATTCATCATAATCACCCTTTTTATCGTTCTACTGTTGAACAAGGATTATTTTCGTAATGTATGACAGATAAGGTCACACATTACGAAATGCCCGACATGCTGACCAATTGCAGGTAATTAATATCATCATCATTCCGTCTGTCCAGTGCAAAACATACACCTCTCAACAGCGAGGAGACCCGAGTCTAATTTAAAACGAATAAAGGGTTCATCATAGCGGAAAAAGGTTCATCGTAATCATCATCATTCTGTTCCGTTACCCTGTTTGTCAAGCCTCTCGTATTCGAGACGGCACGCCACTGAGCTCGATCTATGACTCTTAGTTTCCAACCACTGCTAACTATGTATATCGCCTATATCATCACTCCGCATAATATATACTCCATATTGAATCTAAATAATTTAATCACCTATCCATTAACGCTATTAATAAATAATGTAAACTCCATAAAATCATTCGTGTTGGACACTTAATTTAATAACGACAACACATCGAAAAACGTGCACCATACAATCATTATCACATTCGGACTTTAAACCGTCCATAACGATTTTACTATCGGGATACATCCAGCACCACTTCATAAAACATTTGTTTATAAACGATTTGCTCATGCTTTACGAGCAACATAACATTTCAAGCCAGTTAACAACCTGACTGGCGACGAACGAGCTGAACATCGTAATAGTTTACGATCTATAAACAAACAAACTACCACTAATAATAACTGAAACAGCAGCAAACAATGAAAATAAACCGAACATTCAGTACGGATACAACTCATAAAGGTATTATTATCTCTTAATAACGAAATCACCGATATAAAAGTGTTGTTTCAATACAATTTATTGGGCACCGTATCGACGAGATATTAATGAACCAGATTGACCGCACAATTTGTTGATACTTTCATTAGTATCGAGGGTAATATGATTATTTGGCTATGCAGCATGAGTGGACATTTACTTATCAACACTGTTTAATTTAATTGATGCAGTTGTTATAAGTGAACCGTGATTTGATCTTGTTTGCATAAACATAATTTGATTTCATGCTAGTACGTACCAGTACGTTGCATTAAATACGATTATCGTTTGTGATTATGATAACGAGTATTTGCTTACTACATATGTATAATTAAGTAATTAGAGGTCCTCTTAAAAACTGTGGTTGTTTATTTTGTCTATGTTTGAATGTAGTTCTTAACAATATGTGACCTTTAGTCTTACCTTTGTCTACAACTGGGGTGTCTCGGCGCGGTGGTCGTGATGGTGGTGGTAGGGTGATCGCTCGAGGGTCTGGTGTGGTTGTGGGCGGTGAAGATGCTGTAAAGGAAGGTTAGGTTACTAATTACAATAAATTAAATGAATATCTATGTTTTCATGTAGTCTGATGGGAAAGTAAAGTCTCCATAACCGATATGTGCATATGAAAAGTGTAATGAATGTAAAAGAGGCACGTCGAGTCTGTAAGGGTAGAGATATTTGGTACTCCCTGCTCTCTGCCTACCTCCTGACGGACATACAGCGTCACGATATAATAATAATAATATATCTATATTACGATATGCTAATTGAAATTCTTACTATATAGCCGTATAGTCCCGTCGGATTCTCCTCGTGGATTCTTTGCCACACATTTATATGTGCCATAGTCTTCGGTGATAATATGTCTTATAAGTAGCCGCATATGGGTCTTGTATGCTGGTAGTCCAACAGTGTTCTCCATGTGATACTTTTGGCTTTCGTGTATCATATGCCCATCGTCTCGGGTCCAATAGTTCAAGGATGTGGGATGAGCTTCGGTGAAACATTCTAGAGTCACATTATAATAAAGCGGAGCACCCACCAGCTGATGAGGAATCCATAACATGGGTGGAACTGCGAACAAGATATTTAAGGTTAATTATAGTTATTTCCCATTCGACTATAGTAAAGGGTAGTAGGTACTACTGCAGATGTCAAAGAAGCATAAAAAATATGAAAAAATCTCCACAACTTACAATCGACGCTAACTTTCACTCTTTTGGAAACGGTAGGTGGAACACCGTTACTGGCAATGCAGAGGTAGGCACCCATATCCAAACGTGAAATACGAGCCATCTCCAGTACCTCGCCCTCCCATTCTGAAACTGATTTATTTGCATTAGGACAAAATATATGATTTGTTTTAAGGCTTATGAAATCAAATGAAATATTCACCGGGTTTTCTTTCTACAGAATAAGGGTTGAATTTCTAGCTACATACCGAACTTAAATCTAGACTTCGTACTACTGGAAATTCCAAGTGCGAAAAATCCAATAACTCCTTGTCTAGTAATTGAACCCAAAACCTCACATTCAACAATTGCAACCACTAGACCAACCAGGCCAACAATAACAATTATAATAATAATGACAATCCATTATAACTCAACACTACTTAATTAGTTCTTAATTTTTTTCGTACTAAAGAAATCCTACCCGAATGTCCCTTGCTGATGGAGATTTTTGAGTTGTCATCCCGTTTCCATTTGATGGCGGGCTTAGGGGAGCCATTAGCGCGACACGTCAGCGTGACATTGGCGCCCTCTCGGACGATCACGTCACTTGAACTCATCGAGTCGTCGATAGACGGAGGCACTGTAAACATTTAATCTGACAATCACCTCTGTTTGAACGACAATCACCTCTGTTTGAACATGTTATAATTACTCTGCACGTATTCGTAGGAATGCTAAATGTTAGAGAAGCATGTGGAGTCTCTAGGGATACAGTGTTCTAAGTATTCCTAAGAAATCATGAATATAGAAGATGGCTTTGATGGCTGTAAGGATAGAGATACGGGTATGCGGTCAGTGTTAACTGTCTACCCCGTGAAGTACGTGACCTGATGTTACAATAGGAATATATATTTATAAATAAAAGAATAGTGTTATTTCCTTATCTATTTTCAACAACCTACGACTCAAGACTGCTATAGGCCTTTAACATATTTATATGTCAGGGACTAATATATTTTATATTTTTTTGAAAATACTCACCAACAACATGCAGGTAACCGAACTGGGTTTTCGCGGTGACGGTGTTTATCTGGCACATGTAGCGGCCGCGGTCCTCCTCCCGCACGTCCGATATGTGGAGGAACCAGGTGCGATGCTTGTCGTGGGTGACGCTGACGCGCGGGTTGCGGGTGATCACGTGGTTGTGCACCGTAAGGATCGCGGACTGTTCGAAGTGCATCCACGCTACCTGTGGGTGTGGTATAATTTAATTTAGTTTGATGTTCATCTTCTGAATAATAATAATAATCATGCTCTTCGCCTGTCAGTGAGGAACCTGACGTGACGATACGAGAAGAATACTAATTATTGTGGTCGTCATCACCGCCATCATCACCATTAACATCACCATTATCGTCATTATTTTTATCATCATTATCATCATTAACTGGATTTCTCAGTCCAATGCTGGACATATTGCTCTCTAAAGAAAAATTTGGTATAAAGTCAATATTTTTATTTCAATATGGTCTAAAAATGTACGCAACCAGTGTATTTAATCTATACTCAGTCGCAAATAATTTTCCTAAAACCAAAAGTTTGCCGTTTGATACCTTTGATAACTACTTACATAAAAAAATATAACAATTAGAAATAATTGAATTTTTATATTGCAACACTTATGAGTTAATTAATTATGTGTATATAATTATTTTATGACTCCATTCATGCTCTTAACCGAACAAAAGACTTACAGTGACAAGACCTGGAAAGCCTTGACAAAGGATTCTAAAATCCTGAATATTTTTTACGTCGCGTGTAGTATAAACCGAAATGAAATCCGTTATTTCAAATTGTATGTTAAGTCCCATGGTAATATAATAAAATACAAGTTAACATCACGCCTGTAATCCCTGAAGAGATAGACAGAGAAGTATAGTACACTCCCATGTTTCATCAATTAAGTTTAAAAAATATAACTTCACGCATGTAATCCCCGAAGAGGTAGGCAGAGGAGTGCAGAACATTCCCACGTTTCACCGGTTACGTTTAAGTCCCAGTATGGAATAGGTAGAATAAAAATAAACATTAAATAAATATATTTATTGGTAGCCGTCCGGTCCAAAAGATAATATTGCCAGTTGATGTGACGAAGTCGAATGTGAGCTTGAACAAATTTCCAATCATTCTTAAAATTTGACGAGTGACACAACGGAAATTAAAGGACGAAGCCTCCCTTGAAATACAATATCTTTTGGTTCGTAATAAAGGTGAAAAAATAAATCGAGATTCGTAAATAGAACTCAAAATATTTATAACAACATATTCTTCGCTGAAGTCAATTTTTAAATATTCCATACATTTTTTATATCGTAAAAAGATATAATTTTAGATGATTAATTAAGATAACGGTGTAATAGATTATAGTATAAAAAAACTAGAAACTACGCTTCTATAGTTAAACTAAAAAGTAAAAAAAAATCTTAAATAGGTGAATAAAAATGATTGGCGAGAAGTCTAATGTTACTGTTCTTATAGTAGCTTACAGTCTGTATTTGTGCCCGGTGTATGACAATAGGCTCGTCCCGTATTCCATGTAAAGTAAAACTTACATGATAACACTGAAACTACTACATTCTTCTGCCTACCCTTTGAATGAAATACTTCTACACAACACTACAAAAACACATGGTTAAGGTTATGTTAATTATTATAAGGAATTTTCGCAAAGTAACATCTAACTCAATGAAATAGTTATACGTATGTGTGTGTATATACGAATCGATATAACAACAGTTGTGCCGTCGAAATTGAAATTGTACGGGTGGACATTAGACTGTGTAATTGCAGGGAGCTGCCAGCGCGTCCGCTCCGCCGACTTCCACGGCATTACCCGCTCACGACGCGTACTATTCCGATTGTTATGCTTAAAACACTCCCATAGCCTCTAATTTGAAACGCTAACGCATTGTACAATAATTAAAGTGCATGAACATCAAGGTTAAAATTGAAAGTACTGTATCAGATTTGACTTTTCATGTCCGTTATAAACTTTTAGTCAATGGTATTTTTGAGATAATTAAATAAAGATGTTACCTTGTTAAATGCGTGTGTGTTGCTGCGAATAAAAACACGAGAACGAAATGCATATAAACAATTTTGTTGTGAAAAAAATTTACTAAATTATAGAGTCAATAAAGTACAAAAATGTAAAAAGTAGTTAAAACACGAAAAGGAAACGCAACTAAGTGGTTTTATTGCGATAAAAATTTAGCAAGGGTCGAGTAATAAAATACTGGCGGTGAATTTGAAAAGTTGCTCGTACACGCTTCATCTCTTAATCCAGCTTTAACTTTGAGTCATGGATAGTTCTGGATGGTTCTTTTTATCAAGATTGCGGAGGCAATATAGTGAGAAGTTTGTTAGCTCAAACTCGTGCCGGGTCACATCTTACCTATCTTAAGTGATACGGCACTCAGCCGCTGTCTAATTTATAATGGACTTGAGGAAACTTCGCCCATTTTATTATGCAATGGGATGGTAACCCCTCTAATGACGATGACCTGATTTGTCGCAACCTGGTATACCAAGATCGAGGGGCGAGGACTACCCATGTGTAAATATTAATTTGAAACGATCATTAGCAATATATGTAGACATGTTTCAGTTACCAAAGTAATTTTTAAATATGATATGTTTGGAAGCAATGAAAAAATAAAAAACCTATTAACCTATTTAAGTATTTAATGAAGCAATATAAATGACCATTTTTTATATTTAGTGTAGAAAGTGGTCACCGTCACCTCATCCGTTATATTGCAACATCCGAATAGTGGCCAATGCTTAGCTGGCTTTGAGGAAGAGCTTTCGTTATGCTTTCCTTAAAGAACCCCATGTCCTAGTGCTCCGGAAAAACGTGAGATGTTAGCTCATTCCACATTTTACACTTTCACGGTAAAAAATAACGTGCGAACCGAACTGTGGTCCGTCTGTTTACAGTTTAATACAGTTGTCGTAACAACAAGTAGCTATCAGATGTTCTTGAGCTTCGGAGATCATGTTCAGAATTTTATTTAGGTTATAATAAAAGGATCTATCCATAAGTCTTCACTGGACCAGCATTCAAAGGTACAAATGAACGACAAGTCTTCACTGCAGTAAGGCGTAGCTCCAGCGTGTTCCATTCAGAAACAAGTCTCGGCTTCTAGCGATCTATTAATCACAGCGCAAAAAATTACATTAATAGTCCAAATTACTCAGTTAACGTAATTAAGGAAAGTGTCGAAGGAGAGTTTCTAAGTGAGGAGAGCGGTGAGGAAAGCGGCAATGTAAAGCTGATCTGCGTAATTGTGGCCGGCGTCTAATCTAATCGCGGCGGTGTCCGTCTGCGCCGTGCTGATTAAATTACCAGCGTCAGCCCGCTACCTGGATGCATAGAATTATCGCTGCGACAATATTTTGATTGCAAATCTAGTTATGACGTTCCCTTCAAACGTGTGATCAGCTGTATCAATAATGTTAAACCAAGATACGTGAGCAATAACAATTTACGTGAGCTAAGCTATCCGTGAGTTTAGATCTGAAACCGTTCGGCGTGAACATTTTAATTTTACCATTTCAATAATAATATAGAACAAAGGCATATCTTTGAAAGTTCCGTTTTATTGTTTGAACAATTAAGATAAAATGAAGGAGAAATCAAAATTTTACAAGCGGTTACGAGATAAGCTTTGAGTGTTGAACTTTGGGAGTTTCACATCGCCTGGTCGGCCGGGCGGCGCGGGCGGGTCGGGTCGAAATATTTTGTAAAGTCCCAACTTAATTCGGAATTCAAATGATAAAATGCGTAACTTAATGAGAATTAGTTACAGGCGTTGTGTTTCTAAAACTATAAGACATACAAAAGTGTGTTTTTGTTCAATAAATTTACCGTACGTTTTTAAGAAACAAAAATAATTAAAATTCATTTATCCAACCCGTTTATCAATTGTTACTTTTCCACAAAAAAGCTACAGAACCGATTTATTTAAATTTTCATATGAAGATACAATATGTAGATACACTACACGGGCGGCGCTCAATAGAGCAGACTTACGTGTCTGTATGTCTCAGTCAGACATGCTGAAATGTTGATGTTCTACGAAAATAATTAAGTTTCCCTATATGGACGTTGCGAGAAACAGCTGTTTATTGTTTAGTGACATTATTTTAATTGTCATAAGCTTAATAAAAAGTGTAATCATTGTATTTGATTGTATAGTTATAAAACGAAGTACCTAATATAAGTAGGTATTAAAATTATGTATTACACTGTCACAAATATTACGTAATTTACATGAAATAAATTACGCTTTAAAATTTAAATTTAACTCAAATCTATATTTGCTTCAAAAATCAGTCCTACAACTAAACATCCTTAAAATTGCCACGGCGATAGAAAATATTTAATTTGCGACCGCAAATGACGTCAAATATTAAAAACGGACAGGCGAGCCCTAAATGCAGAGTAATGAAGCTGGCAGATGCAAATATGATATTTGAAATGGCGGCAACGGCTAACTAATTCCATTCGTCTGCGGATCCTAAACGAGTTAAGGCACAACCGCAACGTTACTCCGCCGGCTGGTCGCCAGTTTTATGATACAGATTTACCAGATTCACAATGGATATTAATTATAAACTACTCACCACACACCCCGAGTTTAATTATAACTGACTTTTCCTTTCGCGACATTATAGTACCTATAGTCTCGTAATATTAAAAAAAATAAAAACGTATTTTTAAATTATACATTTACATACATACGAGTATGTATGCACAATGCGGCTGTTTCAGAAAATATTTGATGGAATAGACACTTTTTTGTTGACTCAAGTATTCAATGCGAAATCGCCAAAGACGTTGACACCGTGTGTAAAAGTGACATCTGTATTGTGACAGATGTGTTGGTGTTAATGTCATGACGTTTTGCTCTGTTTTCACCGAGTCTGCTGAATCAAGCTCTGCCCTAGATCCTCTGGCCTTATTTGATATAATTCCTCCACTGGATCCTGGTCTCTACTGACTCCACTGATATTATCCTAGTCGATTTATTTATAAGAAACATGTATAAATACATATTGTAACGCCTATTTCTTATACGTGTAGACAATTAGGGAAAAAAACTCTGGTTTATCTGAATTTTTACGAAGATATTCATTGCCATTAATGACCAGTATACCATAGTAGGGTATCAGCGCCCTAAATTATGTGAAAACTAAGGTTTTTAGTATTGTCTTTAATATTCTAAACGTATTCTCCATATTGTTAACGACATAATATACACAAATATATTATTGTAATATAAAATATAAATAGTAATACATGTAGTCTAGGTTGTATAAAGCTGCCTAACACTGAATAGTGTCCAACATGGTGCAGAGAGTCCTTACATAGAATACACGTATAGCAAAGTTTTAGTGTTCAAGTTGAGGGCGCCTATTAACTCGTTATCTTTAACCACCTTTAATTTAGGCCCTTCTTTCTTTTTATCTTAATTGTTGAGACATTAAGGAGGCAAAGTTTAAGTTCGGAGGCTCGGCGGGAGACGCGGCGTCCCTCAGGACATGCCTGCAAGGCGTCGTTTGATTTATAATGGACTCGTTGCAAACTTTGGCCATTCTGCCGCGCACCGCACCGTACCTCCTTAACGATGGACCCCATCGCCGCAGGAGATGATTCCTAGACGTGTTTAATAATATTACGACAGATTTAATTATGGACCGTTTAAGGAGCTTCATCTTATGCTATTATCGTTACTTCGCCCGTCTTAACTTGTTTCGCGGACTTTTTTCAACTTTTATATGAAATATGTAGGAATAGAATTTTTAAAATACAAATGTTATAATCTGTTACAAGCATAGTGCTGTGTGATTGCAAATTTCTAATCTCGTTAACAAAACATACTCGAATATAGTACATACAATATAATGATTGCTCTTCTATTGAGATTCATGATTGATTTGGTTTTAAAAACAAATGAAACTCATAAGAGTTTCCCGTAAATTGGGTTAATTGAGCGTTGCTAGTTCCGTAGCAAGCCGGAACAACTGATGAGAGCTTGTTACGAATTGCGCAAACATTACAAAAGATAAATTCAATGTGAACAGATGAACATTGGAATTAGTGGCGATTAAATATCCCGCTGAGTGTATCTGTTACTTTACAAGATGTTATATGGATATAAAACGTACATAAAATTAAAATGTTATATTCAAGTGCCATGAGATTGTTACCAACATGATCTCAATCTTCACCTTTATCGTCATAATTATCATCACCTCGACCATTGTTATTTTTATCATTATCATCACCACTATAATCACCAACACTATCACCACCACCATCACCATCATCATCATTATTGACTTCATTATCTTATACTAAATATAATACTTTTACAATTCCACTTAGCCCCTTTACGATGAGACGTATAATATAAACAGTGAAATAATGGTCCTACACTCGTCTGCCTACCCCTTGAAATACAGGCGTGATATATTAAAAATAAAACGTAACATCCCGCCTGTAATCCCCAAGGGGTAGGCAGAGGAGTGTAGTACACCCCCACGTTTCACCAATTACGTTTAAGTCCCACAATGGAATAGATTTTGCTTATAGTGTATTTATGTTAAAAATAACATTTTAAATAAATTAATCTCTTTGTTTCTCTGTAGTTTCTCTGATTACAAAACCGTTATTCAAAGTACAAAGGCTACCAATATTAAAAGAGTAAAAATAATGCAATGGCGTAAACAAAAATATTGAGACACTCTGCGCGCGGCGTCTTAGCTTTCTTCCACTAAAAGCTCACTTAAAACCTTTTCGACTGCGGATTAGTCGAAATGGTGCTTGAGACGTTTTTACTTACCAGTTACTCATGGCTGATGTACACTGCTCTACATGTATTATGTAATACATTTTAGTTAATCATGTTCATATAATGATGTCATTCATACATCCAGTTAATCTTGTTTTATAGATTACATTATTGTAAATAAGACAAGGCTGTGGCCAAGTGTTGGCTTATACTGAACAGAAAAACTCCTATGGTGAATCATAGTTTATGAACTACCGGTGGAAATTCTACTGTACTTTATATAATTTTAAATATGTAGATTAGAAAACTCCAATAGTACCCGACCCGGGATTTGAACCCCGGGTCTCCCGATTGGCAGTCGCGCTTGCAAACACTCGACCAACGAGACATTCGAATTGTAAAGTTTTCTGAACTCGTCTATGTAAATGTTATTTATACGAAGGCTTACATTTCTCCGTTCGTTCTACACTTTCATAAACCGGTACAAAGATTACTTATTAATACATAAATACTGTCTGATGAGAGAGTCAGCTTCGAAACCGGTGTGCGTGTATAAATAACGTGTGCTCTGTCTACTCCGTAATGAATCTGACGTGATAATATGATATTAATTATACGTAGTTTTAAACACATGTATATAAGGTTTATAAATATATCTACCATTAAATATCTGTTATAAAAGTTGAATGTAATCATATCAACGAATAGGATTAACTTGTCAGTACTAAAAGATTTATTTGTACAAAATGTTTCCATTTCTATTTAGAGAAAATAAGCTGCTTTAGGTTTGACGCTTTTACAAATACATATTCTTACCATAAAAGCTTTGAGGTTTAGATTTGTACTTTAAGTATTTTCTTCGTACAAATCAACTAAGAGCTGCTGTATATACATATATTACATATGTAGGTATATGATAAGGGGTCACCCTTATTCCATAGAACATAATTATAACATAACTAATAAAAAGTGGAAAACTGCACTTTTCTGCCTACCCCATCGAGGAGTTACATGCGTGATTTTATCTTTGAATGTTACTAAATGGTTTAAATCACATTTTTCAATTTCTACAATATACGTAGATTCACTATTTCATTTGCCGCAAATGTTTAAACAATCATTATTGCATCTCCGCTACATAATTTGGAACCGACCGGCCATGTGTGGAAACGGCCAAGATATTTAAAAAAGATATAAAAACATATCGTTACTAAATAAAAACCACACACATTACGCATTACAATAATTCACAACATACAGTACATTCGAATCTTACAAAATAATTTAGATCACATATTTAGATTGCAACATTTCATTGTAGCTTTCCAAATATACCGTTTCATTTGCCACGAGCGTCCAAACAATCGCTCTTGCATATCCAAATCTTGCATATCCTCATATGCAAGCATGAGAGATATGCCACAATGCGCACAACGCGTGCAGCATCGCCGCGACCCGTGGCATGTTATTGCTAAGCCACATACGTGCTGCCGGCTATCTGACATATCATGCCGATGGGAAGCTACGTGCGCATACTTCCCGCTGTTCCCATCTAATGGAAAATGTACAGATATACAATACAATATACTAATAATAATACTAATAATCACAATGATTATACTAAGTAATGGATTACTGATGTGTAATTATTTTTCCAGTCACAGATCCGCTGTTTGCTTATAATGAGAAATGTCTAGTTACGTCTATATTATGTATAAATCTACTTCAATAATAATAATAATGATGGAGTTACTGTATAACTTAAACTTAACTGTATAACGTAACGTTACATAAGAACTTTAATACAACATAACTCTCACAGTCGTACTACAAATATTAAAATGAAAATGATACATGGTATAAAGATAAGTATCCTTATATTATTATAGACTGCAGTGATAGCCTAGTGGTTAAGAATTCAGCCCCTCACTCCGGGGGTGCCGGGTTCAAACCCACGGCGCGCACCTC
>DWDT01000397.1:0-21541 GCA_018245595.1 Microceris scylla
GTTAGAAATGAAAAATATTATATTGTTATTGAAATAACGAATAATTATAATTAATTAATTAATTATAGTTTATTAAAATCGAAAAGACTACATATAAGTATATAACCCGCAAGTATCAAATCAATGCGCAAAGGTTCCACATGTACTTGTGGTCCAGTGTCACTTGGATGATGGATGGATGGATATTCATATTCCTTTCCCTACTCTGTTCCCAATAGAGTTGAGGTCAGCGCAATCATACAATTGTGTATGAATTTGGCAGTAGTTTTTACGACCTACTGTCTGGTTGACGCCGAGCTTATTTAGAAAGTTTTATCTTTTCCTTTGGGTATTTCATTTCGGTTTGGTTCGAAGGCAGCTAGAATTTATTTCAATTCTAACAACAAACTATACTCTATATTTTGATAAGTTAAAATTAATTAGAATTATGACGTATACAATTAATTTTCGCGCCACTTTCGTGGATTTACTTTACCTTTACCCTTGTAGTATATTAAATGAAACATATTTCTATACTGAGTATTCAGTATTATTCGTATGTTTACCTCTTTTCTGTTCAAGGGGACTTATTTAATTATTCATTGACACGACTCTCAAAGTTACATTAAATTGCCATTCTCAAAATCATTCATATATCACGCTTTTGATTCTTGAACCGTGAATTATTATGCCAGAGTTAATACATACATTTGATGACAGAATTGTTAGTGATGATGTTAGTTAGTAATATCTATATGTCTCCGAAGAGGTTGTCCCCTTCGGATACATATATGTAGGTATGGAGTCACTTCTCTGCTTACTCCTTCGGAGTCATTTAGGTATTATTTGGTGGTAATATGTAGTGTTTGTAAAGTAAAATTAGTACACAACCGTACATAACAATTATATCAAAACAACCTGTGGGCTTAGGATAAAATCAGTAATGTTATCAATAACAAACTATCCGAGTATTACATTTGTTCATAATAGGTATATGTACATATTAGCGACCTCTATTTAAATATGAAATAACCACGCCTTTATATCCCTGAAGGGGTAGAAAACGGAATATAGAACTGCCACGTTCCAGCTAATATTTTATACGTCTGATGGAATAGGAAGTGAGCCTATGATTTTTCCATGAACGAGGTGTGTAAACACAAACATTTCGTTTATGTATACTCTTGCTGGTACAATGTATATGGTATGGGACCTGTGTGTGTGTTATCTGAGGAACGTCGAAGATGCTTGACGCAGTTATTTTGGACACCTTATCGTGAGCGGGCCGCACTCCGCAGCCGCTTGAGGTTACAATAAATCAATAATATATACATAAGTGTGCTATTGGTATACATTTACAGTTTATGCCCGTTTTACAGTCTATATTTATGACTGAATAAAAACTAAAGTTATGCTCATCATTTGGCCTACTTTTGAATCCTTTTTTTGGGTGCAGCTTTATTTGTATCGCTTTCGTATTTGGGCGTCTGTTAGTTTTTTGTTTGAGTTGGTTACTGATGGATCTAGAAGTAAATTGTTTAGTAATATTAGCGATTCAATTAACCGCCAATAACATTTTCAATAATATAACAGCAACTAGTATATAATTGTTTCTATTTACCTTTATAAAAGTACATCAATGAAGAAAAAAATATTTACAGCCAGGTTTCTACAAGTAATAAAGTTATGGACAAGTTTCAATCGGTTGTTTTTTTAATCTTTTTGGAATTCCACTACGTTAACTTATCTGCCGTTAACTACTTCGTGTTATTTTAGCTTAAAAGTACGTATAATGAAGGAAGTCAGAAGTAACAATTAGTTTTAATTATCAAAGTAGCCATAACACTAATTAGGCTATGCTTGCTTAAGAAATAATAATGAATATTTTTTTTAATCTTCCGATTACGAGGTTCAATAAACCTAAATGATAAAAATAACAGTACGAACAATAACAATATTGGGAAGTTGGAAAAAATTATGCTTCTGGTACTGTCCAGTACCGGGATTTTGGTAGTAGGTACATCTCCATCACTATCAATAATAAACTGACTTGCCAAAAAACGTATTCTTCATCAAGTAGAAAGCGGCCATATTGAAAACTAGACGTATTGTGAACAAGGTTTTGTAGGAAGATATGCCTTATAAACAAACCCCCTCAAGAACTCAACTTCGTTCAGCCAAAGGTATTGATAATAATTACAATTTGATTTTCAGAAGAATAACACACAATAATATTTACAAAAATAATTATATTTCTTATTTCAGCAACCACTTTAATCTTGCCTACATGTTAATGTCTATAAATCTTGTATTAGACATGCCAGACAATATCTGTATAGCTACATACATACATATACATATATTGTATATGGGAAACACAACTTTTCAGCATTGGAAATGAGTTGTGCAATAAAAGTTCTCGTTGATATTGTTCTATAACAACCTTGGAATGAACGTGTTCTAGAAAACATATTACATATTGGATATAAATATTTTCGTTTTTGTTATATAAAACATATTTATTAAAGGAGAAACCCGTGAGATCTGTAAGTCAGATATTGACATTCTTCGCTCTCTGGCTTTCTTTGCTATCGTACGTAAGGGACCAGTTATGACAATATAGCAAATAAAAAAGAAGTCCGTCAGAACTAAACGATATTTGGCGTTCCGTGCTCTCTGCCTACCTCAAAGGGGTGTGACAATATAATAATAATAACAAATTCACTAAGATCCTTTTGTGTTGTTCCCTTTGATACGTCAAGGCACAGTGAGACGTCACGCACAGAAATGAATGCATGTGCCACAAAAGGAAGATGATATAAAACCTTTAATACCCGGCTGTACAAAGGATCGTTGTCCGGTAGCGGGAATTCTAAATGTATCAAAGAGATTCTCGAAACGGGTATCACTTGATTATGAAGTGGGTAAACGGCGAAATACAATACGCTGTACATCGAGATCTAATGTATCATGTTTGTTTTTATATTGAGTCTTATAAAAGAGTTAAATAGATAATGTATCATAAAATACTTTCATCGACCATTTTACTATACTTGTATTGACGTATTTATATCTACAGGTGTGATAAAACAGATATATAACGTGCATGTGGATGGACGTCGTTCTTGTTAAGGAAGGGTCTTGTCGAAACTAGCTCTGATATGTTAATGGATACAGGTGTTGAAGAAGACAGAAGTCTTCTACGATGACCGAAGGATCAGATACTCGTACTCTCGGATCAGATGAGATTAATAAATGCAGAAGAAGATATTTGGCATTTAGTGCCTTTACCTGGTAAGAGAATTGGTTTCAAGATAATAACAACATGCATCTTTGTACCTTGGTGTAGTACCTACTCTTTTGTAAGATTGGTATAGGTTGTTACAGTTTGTATAGAGGAAGAGTGCAGAAAGTTAAAAACTTTATAACTCAGTGTTTTATGAGTACCTAAATAGAACAAAATGAAGTGAACCATTTATTGTTTATGTTCATACTGTCAATGTCAGACACAAATAATCTATGGTCAAACAGTAAAATAAAAAGTATTATAGGGGTTTACTTTTGATTTAAGAACATTCAAACCTATAATGAATTATTCGAATGTCGAACGCTGTTGAACCACTATCTAGCTGATGGATCAAGAATGCTTACCTACCCGTTCGGGAAATACAGGCGTGATCTTATGTTAACTCAAATAACCGTTCGATAATAAGCCATAAACATGCTCCAAAGCGGCATTATGAGCGGAACAATTTGAATTTATTGTAAGATATCTCGTGTTCGTGTAATGATATCCATATACTTAGATTACAATTGCACAATCAATGGGCATTCATCTAGCGGTTGTTAACGATGTATTTCATTGTGGCCGCGGTGAAATGTGATCGATGCGGAACTGAGAACGTGGTAGAGTCAACAGAGATATTTCTATACAAACATATCTGGTTTTCTTTTTGTGAACACGCTCTACAAACTTTAATATAATAAGTATCTATATATTATTTGTAGGTTATATTGTTACGTTTTCTGGTGGACTGTTATGATAAAAATGCTTATTTTTTTCATATTTTCATATTTTCATCGTCACCAGCCTATTTAAGTCCACTGCTGGACATAGGCCTCCCCCCCCAAGCGCCATCGCGCCCTGTCTTTGGCTTATCGCTTGAAGGTTTTCAACAAAACATTTGTTTTTTTTACATAAAAACATGAAGTGAAGTTCTATGATATTTGTGAGTTACTTAGTACAGAAATATCAAACACTTAAACGCCCGATGATTTGATGTTTGATTCTTTTTCTAATTTTAAATAAATTTTGCACTTGCGTCATTACTATTTTTGTTTTTCTTTGGATGTTTATCTACTAGGTAGAGAACGGGCATGACAATATAATAATAACTTGCAACATATAAACGCAATAAGTAGGTACAAGAATACACATGTACGGTTTAACATAAAAAACCTTGTCTCGTGATAATAATGTTTGTTACAACAAAATGTTTATGGCAACACTATTTGATGGTCAATATTGTAGGCGTTATACATGCTGTTTCTATCTGAACTTCATATACATATTTACACCGTCTAACATTTGTTAAAGGTAGTTTACAGATGGAGCTATAATATATGTATATTAATATATTGTGCTATAAATACTATAGCAAACTACCATCGATGGTGGCTATATTATAATATATAGGTATCATTCCGGAAATATCAACGTAACATGTCTTGCTATACCGAAATATGACTTGCTATATCTGTTCACATGTTCTGTTCACGTATTCAGTTCACATGCGAGCGTTATTATAGAAAATATATTATAATATGCCGTAATATGTCTTGCTATAAAATATATCATAGCTCCGTCTGTAACATCTTAAATACGCGTTTTCTATTCTAACGTACCTACGTATATTTATATCGTGCAACGTCGACTAAATCTTTAAGTTCTAATATAAAATATGGTGTAAATTGAGACGATTGTTTTGTTCACACCCACGCGTAAACAAGTAATAAAATGAATTGTTTTGGAAGAAAAAATATCTTCAATTCTTACGCATTGTTGTATGCTATTGCCGGCTGTGTAATTGCGTGTTGCCATTTGCTGGAACTTGATCAGTATAGGTATGTATTATAACTGTATACTTATGTAACATAGATATATGTAGCGTTTTTTAAATGTACCTGCCTATAAACGCTTTAAAATTTTTAAACGATTGCAGTTTTAATGATTATTTTATATTATAAAGCATATACATATGTATAATGAGTGTATTACTACTATCTTTTAAGGATTATAGAACATATTTCTATTTTAATGTACCTATATTAAATAGAACTTACACTAAGACCCTATATCCGGCATCGTGAGAAAATTTCAAGAACTTTAAAATGTTTAAGGTAGATGTCGAAATATTCTCGACTCACGGAGAATGTACTTTCATTTAAATATATTTCTTTATGTACTACTTTTAGTAGAAACTATAAAAAAAATCCTTTTCAATACAAATTAATTTATTAATTTTCTACCTCTTCGGGGGTTACAGGCGTGACGTTACGTAATTTAATGTTTTTTACTATTATGACATGTATCATAGTCGTGATTATGAAATTCCTATTGTACATCTATCAATAATAAGTTTCCTATATATTAAAGGACGCAACTGTCAAAACATTAATTAACGTAATTTCACGCCTATAAGCCCCGAAGGGGTAGGCAGAGGATTGTAGTACACTCCCACGTTTCACCCGTTACGTTTGTGTCCCATGGAATAAATAGGTGGTGAGCGTATTGCTGTCAATTGCCTTAAATGTTAAGTAATTGATCTGAAATATTATACGATACCTATATAATAAAGAAACTCGAAACAATGGTCATGCCGAGTGAGATAGTAATAGTTCGTATTGAATAACAGTTCACGGCTGAGATTATATTTTAAAAGTGTTACAAGCATTTAATACTTAAAAGTAATAGTAGTGGGGAGTAGACTGTTGATGACGATGATGATAATTAAAACAAAATACCCACATACATTTATGTGTACAACATAATATTATATAATCATTTAAATTTTTTTTATTCATAGCTAAGTTACGGTGTTAGTGTTAAATTTAATAAATATAAATGTATGTGTAAATACATAGTTTGTAAGCCTTTTTATTGTCATAAGACAGGTTTTCTTTGGTATAAAATGGCTACATGTGGAGATATCCCAACAAATTTGCAGCTTTAACACTAAATATGAATACAACAAAAAGATTTATTATGAATATCTGAATCAGTTGTATTGCAGTCTCTACAACAGCTCCTGAGCGCACATAGCTGATTACCGCTAATGAAATAGCGATCTCGAATAGCTTAAGCGATTCCCCGCGGAAATTAAAAGTTACGACATTCTAAAAACGACATCATACATTTTTATGTTTCAATTCCCTGTTATCTTAGCCCCGTAAATAGATTATCAACAGTTTAAAGTTATTAAGGATTTTTTTTATATCAGAATAGTTAAGGTTTGATTAAGTATATTGTAAAAGAAAACTAGTTTAAATAGTATTATACTGCTAATTTTCAGCATATTTTTTACGAGTACATCGATA
Source organism: Microceris scylla (assembly GCA_018245595.1). NCBI lineage: Eukaryota > Metazoa > Arthropoda > Insecta > Lepidoptera > Hesperiidae > Microceris > Microceris scylla. The sequence continues at coordinate 6,577 of DWDT01000397.1, forward strand.
AACGGGTACCAAAGCAATGAATAAGCGTTAACTATAATTGTTACGAGTTATGATTAGACAGTTTCAATCGAAGTTAGAGATAAATCGTACGTTTCCTGAGAATAACAGATTGATTATTGTTCCAGGTCGTGTAAGGGAATTCTATGAATAGGAACAAAAGAAGTAGGCAGATAGAGGGCGCGGGGGGCGGGGTGCACCGTCTGTGTACACCTGGCAGCGCAGGCGCGGGCCGATCATTAAAAATGTTTATTTAAAAATCCGACCGCTTAACGTCGGCTGCTGTAAGCGAGATAGAGCAAGTTACCATCAATTATTACCGTCGACAACAAACAATGAATTGGGTTTCGAGATCTTAACCTTCTTAACCTTGTGTTTAATTAGAACGATATTCGTCCATTATTCGATAAAGTGTATACGAGTTTGAAGGTGAAAACTTGTTTAAGGAATATCATATAATATACATTTAAATAGTGTACAATCGATTTTATTTTGGTGACAATAAACCTTTTTTTTGTTCTTTCGGCTACATGTTGCATGAGAATTACCAGTTCGTACAACGTTTATCTGTCTACTATCCTAAAGTGTCTGACCATCGGCCCCACCGCCGCTCGAGCTCTGCTATTTAACAAAACAAAAGTCTTTCTGTAACATCAACAACATATCAATATATACACATTAAAGGCTAAAATATACACAGAAAAAGAGAAACCCTTAATTTATTTTTTTATTTACCTTATCACAATATATCTTTCGACGTAGTTGATTACATTTAAAAAGCTTCTATTAATATGCGCGCCGCACGTTCTGCTTGCATTATATTATTGGTGGTTTTTATAGTTTAAATTTGAAGAAGTATTCGTGGTGCTTATTGAAGCTACAGAAATAGCTGCGAAAGCTCACCAGTGTGGAAACGAAAAAGTTGTATAAGAGAGCGTGCGCCGAGGGCGATAATCCTGAGATGTTTACTCAGCAATAAAGGCGCCTAAAGCGCACTAAACTATGACATAAAAAGTTTAAAAAGCTCTCAGTAGATCAAACAAGGCGAGTCGTGTCGGTCGACATACGGCGCGGTGTAGGGTTACAGTCGGCGGGTCACATTTGTCCCAAATAATAAACACCAGATTGGTGTCAAAACGAACACTTTTTATTATACCATCAATCCGTAAACCCCTAATTTTGTACACGACAAATGTTTGTTTTTAATAAATCTTCCGCGAAGGTTAAAACGGCCTTTGATCTGCAACATCGCAATTTTATGTTTGATTTTGATATGTAATAAATTCATAGTAATGCAATTCGACATACAATTGTATATTGTGGCTTACGGAATGGTTAATACAAGTTTATGTATCAATAAAACTCCACTGGGTGTTGTATAACTCTTGGATCAATTTCGGTTATGATATGAAATGTTTTAAGCATTTTACACGAGTAATGACCTTCATATAACAATTTTCGTGTCTTATTAGTGCACCTAGGATAAAACAAGATCACGCCTGAATTTTATCAAAGGGGTAGGCAGTGTACTATTACTAATTTTCACCAGTTATGTTGTACTTTCCATCGTATTCCATGGGACGTACGACCATAAGAGCTGAGTCTTCTACCATATATCAAGCACAACACTTTTAGAGAAATAGTGTACCTACAATAGTGTGTGAGAAGATGCCGCCGCAAGAATGCGATTTATCAAACCTGTCCGCTATAGATAAGCGCAAACAAAGTTTTACGGGTTAACGATGATTGAAAACGTTTCGAGAGGACTTTAATTCCACCTATCATATATCTGCCTGATTATGGTGGCCACATAAATTACGAGTAGCTTGGATATCAGCCACACTCAGAGTCAACGTCCCGTGATATATTTTTTTTACATTTACAAAAGATTAATTTTTTTTTATTATATTTTTAATTTTTCAGAAAATGGACTCCAGTAGCATTTAAAATTTCCAGACAATAAATGCGTTCCCTTCTACTTATTCCGTAAGGGAAATGGTGACGTTATAATAATAAGAAGAATTAAGTTTGTTCCGTTTCGAAAAATACGGTGAAATAAAATAAAACCAATATATTTTAACATTTCTTGCATCCGCAGTTAATATGCTTAAAAACTTATATGCGAGTATTGTCATCCATTTAAATTCTAATCTGTAGTTCTAACGCCTAGTTTTACTTCATTCGGCCACCCCACATTTAATTAGAAATGACACATTTAGGTCATATGAATCAGTAACTAGGTGGGCATAACTGTGAATGAATTTTTGCTGCAACTATTCCACTGGCAGTAAGAAACAACAGTTTAAATAAATATAAATAAATATTTTTGGACATCACATAGGACTTTAAAATCCCAAAGGTAAACTAAATATACATATATGTAGGTACCTATAAATATCTATTTATACAGAAATATTCTTTTGGACAAAGCTACAAAAAAACTTGTGTTTATCACCCAAAAATTGTCCTGGTTAGGAATCGAATCCACGATGCCCAACCCCAACCACTGGATTAATAGGATAGTCAAATAGCCGAAACATCTTGTGGAAAATAGCTGTAAAACTGTGCAATGTTCCTGTGGAATTCTCACGTACCGATTTATTATTAATAGATGACTAATAACAATACATAAGGTGATTCCACACAATAAATAAACATAACCGCATTCTTCATACAATCGTATGGGCTTTAATTAGAGCGTGCAATCAGCTTTGATGTTTCATACAACGTTGTGCAACGCTTTAGTTTCTTATGAACATCAACGGTAGGTATACAGCTCTCGAGAATGCACTTATTGCTATTAAATTGCTGTTGGGAATCGTTCAAACTGGCAACAGTAGTCAGGGGAACGCATCGCGAGCAATCAGTTTTAGGTAGCTAACAACGATGATATAGCAGTTTAATTACTATGTAGCTTAAGGGTATTTTTGCAGCCCTAAGAATTGCACATTGACGTTTATATATATATGTAGATATATGGTTGGATGCGAAGAGCTGAAGATCGAGATCAGTGGCGTGCCATTGGAGAGGCTTATGTCTAGCAGTGGACGAGAGTAGGCTGATAATGATGATATATGTGTATGTACGTACATACATCTACGCGAGCATCCTAGTTGGCTGCTGTCGCCCATAGGCTATTGCATTTAATTTCTGACGTGTAGACGGATAGGAATACAATTACTAGGAAATGTAGGGTAGGTTTAGGAAATACACAAAGATTTTGAACCGAAAGAACACTTAATGAAAAGTATATAAATATTTTGAACAGAATGAGTTCTAATTTCTTAAAGAACACGAAGATTTTGTTAGATACTATCAATAGGTTGTACAAGTAGTCGAGTAAAACTGTCAGTCCACATTAGTGAAGTTAGTACTGTTCATATCTGTCCCATTCGATACTAGTCGTAGAGGCGTTGCTGTTCCTGAGTAATGATATTGTCGCCTCCAGCATACACGTGCAACCGCCACCACACCCTCTAAATCGCGATGCAGATTGTTGTAATAATAATTGATTTTCGATAATACTGAATACAGTTATGTTACTGTTCTAAGCGAATTGCAATTTTGTATATTATCATTATATTAACTCCAGCTAGGTGGAGTGACGATATACGCAAAGTGGCTGGCAGTGGTTGGATGCATAGAGCAGAAGATCGAGCTCAGTGGCATGCCATTGGAGAGGCTTATGCCCAGTAGTGGACGATGACAGGCTGATAGTGTGTGAGTGTATTTTTTCTCAATGAATTATTATCACTGAATTTTGAAATCATAGACCGTTAGCAATGTCTGTGCAATAAAACCGCTCGTAGAAATATTTCAGTTATTGCTGAGCGGGCTCGTGGCGGCGTTCGTTGGGGCATTCTTCAAATAATTATAACGATCGGCAAATTGCTTATGTAGGAAATGGAATTTGGAACTATGAACATAACTGATCCGCGGTTGTTTGTTAACACACATGGTCTCTAAATAAATCACCAACTGCAGCTAATTTAACAGTATGGCATAAAATAGAAATAGTTTGCGAATGATATATCTATTAAATGTTTATTAATTTTATAGCGAACATTACAGCCGATTGTTTCGTATCCTATTAAAATATTTATTAACATTATCGCCTAAGTTATTATTTCGTAATAGTAATATTGTTGTTAAATTTTCCCCCAAAATCCGATCCAGGCTAGATAGACAAGACCGAGTGCTAAAAACTTCTATCCTTATAGACCTGATTGTGATTTTTGTCGGTTGTCTACTCTACGTACACGGACAGTTTTGTACTTAATGTACACTTAAAGAAGACACTTTATGTGAAAGAGAGTATTGGTGTAAAAATAAAAAAGGGCATATTTCGAAGGTTCAGAGAAAATGGCACATAAAAGATGTTACAACAATGCGAATATTAATTAACGCCGGCGTCGAGTGGGACCTGAATTCGGCTATTCGTATCCCGTTGATTGTACACGTCAATGTTGCGTTATGATTATATTTGAAGTTCTCGCAGGAGATCTGCATATAAGACTCAGTAAACTCGAATTACTTACCTGAAAGGACGGACAGGTTTCGTGTATATATTTTATATTTTGCCCCTTAATTGAATATTTTAGTCTAGGAGACCGGCAACTTAGTATTTTTCCGTTCGCGGATGTTTAAATTAAGCAGACGAAGAAAACCATATTAATTTTATAGAAATATTGCTCCAGTACAATATTGCGATTGCGTGCAGTAATTCTATCAAGTTACCTCTTTGTCTGTAACTAACTGTAAAGGCCGTGTGTATCGTGTGTGACGGCGGTTCCCGACGCGCCAAACTATGGCAAATTGCGATGGGGCCATACACGGGGAATTCATTCAATGAATGGTTTTGTTAAATTAGCATACGCGAATTTATTATTGTCGGTATCTATTACGTGCAATTTGGCCAGTTATAAGTTTATGCCAGAACGAGAAATAGGATGTGAAAGAAATGATATAGTTGTGATCGATTCAAGTATTTTGTCAGTGTAAAAAAATAATATCGAAGACACAGAAATCTCAAACCCATCTGCAATATGTTATACCTATATTGACTTTTATTTCTCGCGTTGCTTAGCAACTGTTCTACTTCAACATCCCTGTAGGATTGTCCCAGATAAAAAGCTCAGAGAAAGGTGTAAGTAAATAAAGTAGCTACTTTACCTGACTACCGTGATACGTTCAGTATGCAAATGAAAGTTTGAAAACGTGTGACACGAGCTATCGATCATGTCTTATTAAATATTCCTTCTAGATCTTACTTGTAACCGACATGTCACACTGTTTCATTCGTAAAGTGTATCTTTATCGATGATTCTATTGTAATTTCCCTACACACGTATTAGACTCGCGGACAAAGAATATGGGTCAGTACGAACAACTAAAATTACTCTTAAAATAATAGAGCCGTCATTACGCCATTATTCATGAATGAAATTGTATGGTATAAATAATTAACTAGTTATAAATAATTAACAACACCAAATGTCGAAAACAATCCGTAATTAGGCAAAACAAAGGAATAAAAATATGGTTGGTAGCTTTAATACAAAACAAAAATGAATTTAAACTAAAATTAATTGATTGCCTCGTTGGTCGAGTGCTTTGCAAGCGCGATTGCCGATCTGGAGGTCTTGGGTTCAAATCCCGGGTCAAGTACTATTGGATTTTTCTAATTTAGAATTTCTAGTAGTGACTCGGAATCTTTATGAGTGCCCGGTGTATGCCAATAGGCTCACCACCATTATGGGACTAAAACTTAACTGGTAAAACGTGAGGCTGTACTTCACCCCTCTTCGGGGGGTGATGAACCCTCTTCCTCAACGTGACATTACGCCTGTTCTTTTTTGTCTCCACGGACTCTACTCTCAGGTTGCTAGTGGTAGAGCATGTTGTTTATGATGTTTCTTAAGCCATGTTGCGGGATACTGATCCATTCTTTCACTGACCCATCTTTCAAATCGCCTAACACATGTTCAATGCATGAAAAAGTGGAGAAAGAAAGATATACATCGTCTGTGAAGTACCTTAAATCATTGTACATACTTCGATTCTCTTTAAATTTGACGTTGCTGAAACCCCAATACACAGTAATTCAATAATGGTGATGGTAACAAGCAACAATGACCTTTTATCATTTTGATTTGACCGATCAACGGTCAAACGGTAGAAATAAAGTGAGAAAAAAACAAAAGTAAAACAACCGCGAATTGAATTGATTTCCAAATAACTTTTTTTAACTTTATTACATTACGTTGTACATCATATAATCTTCTATTTCATACTATTTTAAAACTTCATGTAATAGGTATATAGTTAGTTTATTGCATGCATCATTATTTAATTAGAAGGTAAGGGGATCTTCGTCATCGATTCATATTTGACCATCATCATCATCAGCCTACCTCAGTCCAGTGCTGGACGGAGTCCTCTCCCAAAAGGGAGTTTATGCCCGTAATCTCCACGCTGGGCATGCGGGTTGGAGATCGCAGGGCACGGCTTATCGCACCGCCGGCGCTGCTGCCCGTCGGCGGCCAGGGCATTTAGCCGTGCCTATTTGAACTGCGCTATACCGCAATCAGTTGGTCGCCAGAGCCTTGTCTGTTATAGCAGTGAGGTTGGCTTGCTACACCACGTGCAAGTGAGGTTGGCTTGGGGCCCTGAGACGATGGTTGGAACCCCTTACACCCCATCATGATCTGCGTTAGTCAGATAAAAAAAATTTAATTTGTCTTACATTGTTATAGTCAAAATGCGAATTTAATTCAGTGGACGGCTTTTTCTACCAATTAGCTCAGGTGAACATAAAAATTCGATTTAAGTAAATAATATTTGTAATTTTGAATATAGACAAAATATTATATAACAGAAAACATATTATATAATTATAATAATTGACGTAGTACTCATCATCTCTTGTTTAGCCTCCTCTCCCGAAAGCCTTTTCATAAAAGACAAGTAAATGATTATAAACTCTAACGTCATCATTTGTAGTACATTTTCTAAAAAATATCATGGCTATACCGTACATCAAATTATAACTTGATGCCAATGTAACTGCTTAGAAGTGTAAAACAAAATAACAAGGCGCTGAAATGTAGTTGAACTTTCTGTATTTGTAAGCATGATGCAATGCCAAAGCTCAACTTTTCTGTTGCGTCTAGTTTTATACATTTTTATTACATCTATTTTATTCGACGCGCTGAATAAGTTTTTTATTTATAAAATGATTGGACTTTTATAACGTTTGCGCCATTCGTACAAAATTTTAGGCCAGATTTACGTTACGCAGCTCGGTTCGCAGCTTTTCACTTTCCAACAGGTACACGTACATATACACACATGATGAAAAATATTTATTCAAATTTTTTCCATAAAATTTTGTATAATCTATCAATAGCTTAAAATCGATGGGAATATGAAAGTACTGTATGGTGGCCGTTTGAAGTTAGTATTAAACATTTTGAAACAGAATGCAACTAGCAATAATTTACTTGTCTCATATTGCTGAAGCGTTGACAAAGTGCATTTGTTGTTTGAGCTAAGCATCACAGACAAAGACTTACAGTCGGTTGGCGTGTTAGTGCATATGTGAAGACTGAGTTATCGTCGACGACAGTAAGTAAAATGGACGATCGCGACAAATGTGCCCCGAAACATCCCCGCGTGTTATCGCTACGGAGGTGTTTAACTTAGCAGCAAATACAATGCAGCTATTATGAAAAGAAAATGGAATATGATTGATTGTGTAACTATCTTTCGTCAGCTTTATTAGTTTATTTACGCTAAAAAACGTCCTATAGGACATCTTCCAGCTAGTTACAGTGATTATATACGCAGTGGCTGGCAACAGTTGAAAACGAAGATTTGAAGATCGAGCAGTAACATGCTATCGGAGAGGCTTATATTGTATAAGTATTTTTCATGATACTGGTCGGTTGCTAACACTTTTTTCAGTGATATATGAGTGTCTACATTACTTTATAACGAAAGTTTTAGGAATCATAGAATTGCTAAGGAAATTGACAATTAAAGATCATAAGTCTTAACGGCGTCCTTATTACGATCGACGGGAAATAACATTCAGTATTTATTAAATTCACAATCAGCTAACCGCATGCCCAAAATGGAGTTAAAGGGAAAAAAACGCCTGTGAAAGTACTCAATGGCGCTCATTTGGAAACGCCTACGTCCAGCAGTGGACTGAGAGCTAATGTTGTGTTATATTCAGTCTTATAAAGAACAATACAAAATAAACAACAAAATTCCGCAAAAGCCGAAACACATTAGCGTTACCCCTAGATAATGCCATGCCTGAACAGTATCCTCGAGCTACAGCAAAAAGTGTAATGGGTGATTCATTGCCAAATGTACGCACACATACACAGATGTAAGAACTTTTTATAGTAGGTACCTTCTAATAATTTACTTTATACGTTCATCATTAAGTTTCATTTCAAACAATAAAATGTCAAATAAAGTGTCACTGATTCTTAACGTTAACTATTTAAGACATTAAAAATGTATTAAATAATATTAGAAATAATTAATTTATTTTAAATATTTTGATTTTAAAAATTCAATATTTGAAGTGTGTATTCTAAAGAAGGAATATTTTTTTTTGACTCGAGTCAAGAAAACGATGTTAATTGCAGATTATGTGACCACATTTCCATCTCGACTTTCCTTTTAATTGTTTCGGGAAAAAATATTAGATTCATTGCTATCGTTGCTGTTGGAAGTTGTATTTATAAGTGGAATGATTTAAAAATATCCTTTGCCTACCTCTATCTTCTACCCATCCCAAGAAATTTTGTGAATAATTTAAGTAAATTTTATACACACTTCATTTCCATCAGGAAAAGTAAAACAAAACATACTCCATATATGTATATACTAATAATAATGTATATGATAATAATATTATATATATAATAATGATAAGCTACATACTCATGTATATAATAATAAGTTTATTAACTACCTCTCAACGTGAAAGGAAGTACAGACTAATTTTAAACTAATATGATAGAGGTTGCATACAGTGTCACGTGGTTGACAAAATGCGGATGTGGCGGGAGAGCTCTCCATGTAAAGTTAAACTAGCTTCCGGTTCAGCTGTAATCGTATTTCCTTAATGTTCCTGGCCGGAGCGGAAAATACTTCCATAACCTGATTGCTTTCCACGAAACACGAAGCAAAATTGTTGTACCAAACAAAGCTCTAAATAAGATGAATTAAACTATTATGTTAACATGCTTTAATGTTCTTGTTTGCTCTGTTAGACGACGTTTTAAAAGATAACAAGTACGATTAAGCCGATTAGGGGTTAATGTGCCATTCAAGTTAAGCCAAGGGCTTAATTACTATACTAACTGTTTTGCAACTTCTCCCGCCGCTAAAAATTAAGAAGTTGTGGGTTTTTTTTAAATTATAATCCGAATGATTATTGCCAAAAAACAAACTGAAACTTTGACGAAAATACATCATACTTTTTTACCATCACGCCTGTAGCCCCCGAAGGGTTAAGCAGAGGACTGTAGGTAGTACACTCCCAAGATCACCTGTTAAATTCTATTTCCTACAAATCTAGACTCCAAGGAACTACTAGAGTATCTAAGTTAGAAAAGTCCGATACTACCCAACCCGGGAATTGAATCCATGAGCTCTCAATCAACAGTAGGGATTGCGACCACTCGTCTAACGAGGTAGTCAGTAAATAAATATTACTCATGATTTACAAAATTGATAGAATGTAAAGAATAAAATAATAATATTCTTTTTCTGGATCTAAAATATTTCTTATGAAGAGTGAATAAAAACAAAGGCAATGTTAATATTTACATTCAGCCAGCATATATGAAATAGGAATATTTCAATGTTGATTTTTACATATAAAAATATAAAATTTAATACCCATTTCTTTATTTATTAACCTCAAAAAATTCCAACAGAGTTCTGAAGACACAAAGGGGAATCCTTTTATGGTTTTGTCATGAAATTTAAATGAAGGGAAAATATTTTTTTTTTCAATTCTAAAATCCTGTATTCTACCTGTACTATTTCTAACTATACTTTCAAATATTATCATATCAAATAGAAAATCAGTCGACAAATTCAGCTGATTATTTTTAAACAGTTTAATAGTTCCCATTAATTCACCAAAATTACGTCGATTGATAAAATCTTTATCCTATATTTTGCAATGGAAATCTGAAAACTTACTTTAAGTTATTAATAATGTTATTTAAACAAATTTTAGATAAAAGTGACAAATACAATGAACGAAAATATTGTGTATGTTATTCTCAGATAGACATTGAAGTGAACGTAGATCTTAGAGAAGAATAAACTTAGACTGAAGAGAATTTGTAAAGAACTTTATTTATATCAGAACATCGCTTGCCTGGGTTCACGTCAAATTCAAATCTAATAAAGAAATCAAAAGCCAACTCAATTTCAAGAATAGAAAAATATTGCCTTGCGGATTTTTTATTTACTCAACTCATAGTTGAGCTTTTGAAATTTATTGCTTAGACAATTTAATTTGTGGAAAACTGAATTAGAAATAGATTGCAGGATGTTGAAGTAGTTCAATATAGTTATGTTTTATAAATATCTATCACATAAAGATTCTAAAGTGAATTAAAACAGTATGAGATCTCAATCAGTTTGCTGGTGAAGTTGACGCAGTTCACGAACCCTACTTCTCCCTCTCACTTATAAGGGAGTCAACAGTTTTCTCACAGCTGTATAACTTGAAACTATAATTCTTTATTGAAATTAGGAATGATCTGGCTTCATTGAGATAATCGAAAGAAGCAGATGGGACTCCTTTCAGATTTGTTTTCATCTTAATAAAAGGCAGATGGTACTGGCGGCAGACCTGCTGATAAATGGTCAATTTTGTCGTATCACCATTAAAACAGGATCATTACAGGATTAAGCTCGATCTTCAGCTCTTCGCATCCAACCACTGCCAGCCACTGTGAGTATACCGTCATTCCACCTAGCTGGAGGGCGTCCTACACTACGTTTGCCAAGTCGCAGTCTCCACTCCAATGCCCTTAAAGTTGTCGGTGCTTATAAAAACAATAAATAAAATAATATATAAATAGAATTAGTTTAGATATATAACTTTATTATACAAATAAGAGGATGTTCAGGTCTGTGTCAAGTCAGAAGTGTTTTGTGTGGAGTCCGTTGTAGTTCATCATGGTGACTGGTTCGTCAAGTGACCAAACCACTAAGAAGAGTAATGAGAATCTTCAAATACTTGTTTTTTCTGGGTCGTTACGTAAGCACCTCGGTGAAGTAGAAGGAGGAGTACTTTAGAATAAATATTAATTTAAAACACTTCGGTATAAAAAGATTTTAGGAACATGATACAATAGTCAACCTCAATATAAACACTTGTTGGAGCAGAAGACAAGTGTTTTGCGATTAAATCTACTGACTTGTAGTATAATAACAGTGTCTACTGGAGGAAAAGATAGCGTCTTGGTACCCTCATACATAACATGTTTGAAGGTTGATTGAAATTATTTAGATACATCAAACAATACAAGAGTACGAACTTCAGTAGCGACGTACACAAACGACGACAATAGCTGCTATCTGAATGCGCATGCCGTTGGAAGCGTGATTGGCGCCCGCTCGGATGTGAACTGAACCCAGGTGTATAGTGCGATAACGCGGCGCGTGAAATATCCCCTTTATGTTACAATTCTAAATCCGCTGCTCGCTGCAACTCATTGTTATTCCATTGCGTATAAGCAGCTGCAATTAGTGTTACTGCTACAGTACGAGAAGTTACAGTTAGAGACACTGCCAGTTCGGGCCTTGGTAAAATTGCGTTCAAAGAATTCAATGTTTAAATCACTCCAAAAGTGTATGTACATGTCACTTAATGCATTGGATCTGGGTAATGGTAACTGGCGAAATGGGTAAAATTTCGATGTATAAATATTGTTATTGGGTAAATCGGTTAATGTTGGTTCACCGTTGCAAAGATATATAGGGTAATCGTTGATGAGGAATTTTATTTCTTACCCAAAGAAATATTTTCATTTAAGTCACTTGTTGTCAACAGGTTTCGGCAAGCGGAAGACAGGTCGCGGTAGCGCGTATAGGGCCATTTCCAGCAGTGGACAGAGACAGACTGATGACGAAGTTGCAGTTACTGTAGCCTATAAATCCATCTAAGCATCAGACATGTATATCAATTACACGTACAATTATGTAATTATTAATTATAATTAATGTAATCTCATCGTCATATTTAATTCTGCTGCTGGACACAGGCTCCCTTGTGTGAATTTGCCTATAATCCTGACGCTGAGAATGCGGATTGGGGATCATTCTAGATGAATCCCCAATTCCCACTATCTCGTTCTAAATTAATTGCTAAAAATATTTTTTATTGCAGCTGTTCAACGAGACAAATACTTGAGGTGCTGATATTTCCATAAACTACAATAAAATCGAACAATGACTGCAACCTGAAAAATGTACTACCCGTATTCCAATGCATCTAGTATGTGGTAGGTTTGACATTATACTTTTAACTCTACTTGTACTTGTACTTGTACTTGTATTTAAACTCAATAAAAAGACTTCAAACACTCAATAAAACAAGGGAGGTGATGGTACTAAACCCAATGGTTATTTTACTTGTTACTTTGATTTTTTACTAAAGGAAAAATACAATCACAACAGACAAAATCTAGAATCAGAACAGTAAAGAAAATAATCGATTTGTAGACAGATTTGTAAGCAATGAGTAGGAGATATCTCCATAATTTATTTTCGTTTATCATCGGGCTAATTACCGGGCTCATTTGCAGATCCCACGTAGGATACTACAAAAACTTGGTAACATCAGCTGTCAGTTTTTGTAGACGTATAGTGTTAAATAGTTTTCATGCTTGGCTGTCTATTATTTCGTTCACTGTATTTGTGGTAACTTAATTACCGAAGCGTCAGAGAGACGATTGTGTGAACGGGCGGCGACCGTTAAAATCAACTTTGCACTAATTTTGTTATGTTACCGTAAACAGTTTCGGTACAGGGCTAAGCGTGTGAACGAGATGGTCGTTCGATTAATTATCCGATAATAGCGACAGCACGCGCGCAAATACGAGTATAGGGAAGTATAGCGGAGTGGACACTACGGTGACGTTAATTAATAATTTCGGCCGTCGTCGGATATTTAAACGATGAACGTGAAATGAAATATTTAGCGCATACACATTTCGTATTGATGATGCAGAGCGTAATAAATATTACGGGAAGTGCATATTTATAGAAAATATGTATTAGGACATATAATTTAATAAAATTTTGTACACGTAAAGGCCAAAAATGTGTCTCCGACATAATACTGCATGCTTTACACATTTTTCTGCTTGTTTAATGATTAAGTCATGAAATCTTTACAGTGATGTCCACGACGGAAAGTTTACTCTCTAGACTATTTGCCATCCAGCAATACATATTCCTACTGAGTTATATTCAAATCCTACTTACGAGTCGTCGGTTATTCGGAAGCCAAGAGTATTCCCTGTAGCACATACATAGTAAAGCCTTGTAAGTATTGGATACACACGCCTTATAGATGGTCCGGCAGTCCGATCCACCGTCCCATGAATTTAGATTGCAAGTTTATTCCCAGCTCAAAATTCATCCAATACCTTGCAATGTTATTTATAATTTCACGTGGCAAGTACCACCTAGTTTTAACGATATCCACTACCTACAATTTACAGTCAAATTACATTCGCGAACAGATTTTACGGTGGGTCTGTAATGGCGCGAATTTCAAATTTCGAACTTTATTATGGCGTATTCATGTAATTATTCACTAAACGACTTGAAATATATTATTATTATGTTTATAAAACCATTATATTTCGGCGAATGTTGTGGGTATGTACAAATACAGAAAAATGGGAGGCACGCTGACAACTTGCTGAGAGAGTTTGACAATTCTCATATTGTCATATTGGCATACTGTGCTGCGATTTTGCAATGCCTTTGAACGTCAAACAATATACCTGCGATCTTTGTAAGCTACATCTCAAATGCCGTGACAGTTTTGAATGTTACTGCAAAACTTGGAAGTACGATGCAGTCGCTTTTGAAGCGGGATAAGTAAGAAATTATATTTGAAAGATATTTCGATATTGCCCCTTGTTCTGTTCGCAAGAGTGCTACGAGATCTTCTGAACAGTGAACAAGGGCATGATGCTGCGACAAAGACATTCCTAACTAAGTGAAATTGTACAGTTACATAGTTCCTCAACAGAAATATATTTAGCAGTACCCGTAAATTATTGCATAATCACACACAATAAATAAATGTAAACAGTTACACATTTGCGTCATAGACATTACGTAGAAAAAGAAAAAGGGAAAAATAAAATTCAACACCTAAATGTGTGTGTTTCGACTCATTTCCGTTTCACTATAGGTAGGCTACCACTATCACACAGACAGCCGCGCAGGTGAACGTTATAAGGACATGTCGGTGGTGGCGGGTTTTTTAAAATATTCAAAACCTTTATAGCAAATGGTACTCAGTAAAATATATCAACTAAATCTAAAACATTACTTTTCGAATTTTTATAGGGAAATGTTAGAATAATTTTTTACTTTTATCTTTTTCTATGTTGTAAAAGCACTGTATTCCAGTTTCAATAATCGTAATCTCACACCTATAAAGGCGCCTATATTCCTCAAAAAGGGAGGCAGAGGAGGCATTCACTTACATTCCATCAGTTATATGGCACATCCCAAGGAATATGTATAAGTATGTAAACGTAACATCACGCCTGTAATCCCTGAAGGGGTAACAGAGGAGTGTAGTACACCCCCACGTTTCACCAGTTACGTTAAGGTCCCACAATGGAATAGGTGGTGAGCCTAATGCCATACATCGGACAGACATCCAGACTCCGAG
>DWDT01000398.1:0-21534 GCA_018245595.1 Microceris scylla
ACCTATTCCATGGGACTTAACGTAACTGGTGAAACGTGGGAGTGTACTGCATTCCTCTGCCTACCTCTTCGGGGATTACAGGCGTGAAGATACGTTTGAATGACTAAATACGAAATATGAAACTTTAGATACTAAAAGACACGTCCATCCGATGAGTGTTCGTCTAGGTGGAGGACTAGCGATCTAAAAATATCCACAAAGCTTCACACTGAGATAGTGAAAAACATAAAAAGAAACAACAAC
The DNA here is from genome assembly GCA_018245595.1 of Microceris scylla. NCBI lineage: Eukaryota > Metazoa > Arthropoda > Insecta > Lepidoptera > Hesperiidae > Microceris > Microceris scylla. The sequence goes on from DWDT01000398.1 coordinate 244, forward strand.
ATAATTAGAGAATAATTTAAGAACGGTATAAGTCGCTTCTGATTAGAGTCTAAATGATCTGGTGTAAAAACTATTAAATTTCATCATTATCATTATGATCATCATCATGATCATCATCATCATCATCATCTATTAAATTTAGATACGAAAATTAGTTTCAAAATGTATATGGGTATATTTCAAGTATACGAGTATGATCCTTTTATTAGAGCGACGTTTTATTCGCGGTGTAAGTCTTCGTAACGTGCATACGTAAATATTATTATGGTGCATTGAATACAAATTGTTCCTGGTCACTAATAAATATCCTTTGAATTTGTGAGGTATTTAATGAATGTTTAGATAAAAGATGTTGTCGAGTTGTTTTACAGTGCCACTGTGGGACACGGGTTTCTTCTCGGAATAAGAAGAAATAAAGCCATAGTTTCCTAGTGTGACCAAGTGCGCCATAGGTCTCCCTTGAGGGGATTCATTCATACCTCCCACGGTGGTAATGGGGGAATAAAATTATAAGATTTAAATGGCAAATATATTTCATACACATTTCACAACAGGATTGTACGGTTCACATCCCTTCTCTATACGTGAGTGAGTTCACTTGCAACAGATACCGGAAGAGCTAAAAATAGCTCACGTGCGTCCGGCGCGCAGAATTCATTGACCGGATGCAACGAATATTGACTTTGTTTTTATCTCGTCAAGACTGCTAGAATGAAATTGTTTTTAAAAGCCGATATGCAGGGCACAAAACCAACAAGGTATTTTTCCACGTAAACGTTAAAATATTTTTTTTATCTAAATAATCAAAGTCGAATTTTTTTTACCTCATCTTTCTGTCCAGCAATTACAAACGGCTCAAGCAATAAACGAATGAGCAGTATACTATACAAAATAAACATACATACCAAACATACAAAAAAAAATATTTTGCAAAAACGTTTTATGTCACCGCTTTGTAATTCATGTCACCGTGAATGCTTTTTGTTGAAGCTGTCATCGGTTTTATATTATGTCACTGTTTTGTTTATTATGGTTTCGTTCGTTCACTCGTTTCGTTCATTTTTGACAGAATACACACAAATGCAAATGTAACTAAGGTTAACAGATATAATAGATCTTGTTATACAATATTACTTAATATTAAATCACCTTTTCCTTCAGTATTACGGCGTCATAAATATTTTTCAAGTCATTACTTTATAATAGTGGCAAAGAAATCAAAAATTTTCTTCCAATTCTAATATAAATGAATTATTAAATAATGTCTGCAGGTTTTTTTTTCAATACTAATTATACGTTTTAATCTATTGTTCATTATTTTATCAACTGAGCGTAAACACATAATGTACCACAAATGAACAGCAAGGGATTCCCAACTCTACATTAATTGCGTTAATATAAATTCTTGTAGTTTACGTCTTACAATCAACACAATAATTTTGTAGGAAATTTAATATGAAACTAGCTCCACCCCTGTGTCGAGACATCAATGGGCTAGCGTAAACACATTCGAACTTAGATATGTAATTAATGACATACTCGTGAGTTGTCCTACTTCAAAGTCAACTTAAGGGTTCGCGAAGGGCCAATGTTGGACACGAGTAAGGAACTGATGTGGATAATTTTACATTATTTTCGGTTTATTGTTATTATTATTCATCATCACGCTCGCCGCCTTTGGGAACAGATAGAAAGCTTAGTGTCGAATATCTTTATTATCACAAACCTGACTAGCTTAATCTACATTCATAAAAAAACGTAACCTTACGCCTGTAATCCCTGAAGTTTCACCAGTTACGTTTATGTGCCATGGAATAGGTGATGAACCTATTGCCTTACGCCCAGCACAGATCCAGACTTCGAGTACCACTAGAAATTTTAAATTAGAAGTATCCAATAACACCCGGCCCGGGAGATGAACCTAGGCCCTCTCGATCGGCAGTCGCGCATGCAACCGCTCGACCGACGACGACGAGGCAGTCATTTTCTTTATACACCCATGCCATTCCGGAAATTTCTCACTCTCTCGCCAGTATCCGACCTGTTGGGTTGTAGGTGTGCCTTGATGTTCCTCAGCACTTGCGTCCATCATCGTTCGCATTGTTGATTGTTTTGATAAGACTTGATGCGCCTTGTCTGTTTTCAGGTCTATAAATCTCTGGATTGCTTAAAAATTTTATTGTTTTGACTCCGATCTTACAGGAACATAGTGGGGTTTTTGAATTTCGTTGCTATGTAATTGAAAGTGTTATATAAGTAGTTTATTATTATATAATTCATCGTATTGTAGTTCAGAGTTGCATAATTATTATGTAATTACATTGCAACACTGGCATATAGCTCAACAATGGTCCCATACATAGTTACACACTAATAGCACAATTATATTCTTTTAAAGCCGTAGTCTGATAAATTTTATTCTTTGGAGATATTCGAAATTAAAGATCTGTACGCAGATGCGACGGCTATCAGCTGGGCCATTATCTGGAATCCGCCAAATGAAGGGATATTAGCATGGAATATTTGTCGCCACGTATGCATCTTAATCGGATTATAATGACGTCTCGTGAACCTGCCGAGATGATATCGTAAGTAGCGTTTAACCATATATAAGATTATTTAAAAAAAAAAATTATTAACTTTGTACAAAGATAAGTCATATTTGTATAATCTTCTTTGCCTTAACATTCTATTATTTATTGGACGCAGGTCTTATTTGAAAATGAGATGAGTTGTTGCCACAGTCTGCCATTCTAGTCTGCTACAGTTTGACAGTCTTCACATGTTTTAAATTACATTATGGACAGCTCTGAGACAAGTCAGTTTTTGTAGTATTATATATTATTTAATATGTTCATTAAACCTTCTGTTTATTATGAGTAATGCAACAAAATTCTAAACTGTAACTAAATTTAATATTTTGTATTACAGCCCAGTCTCGTCACTAGACCAATTAACACGAACAGTACGTCGGCGCGGTCATTTATGACCGCTACTTACTTCTCTTTTCACTTGACCAATACTGCATGTAATACATGGATACTTATATCATATAATATAGATTTTAATATGTCTTCTGTCACATATCGACATATAATCGCTGAGTTTTTTTTAATAAAAGGGGCGATGGTAGCCGTGTCAGCTGTAAGCGTCGCCATTAGCCCAAATCGGTTCAATTCGTAGAACGGAGCATTAGCTGGCACGTATTTATAATCGCTTTATGATCCCGTCTTATGAAAGTTTGATTGACACTGGCAAAAATTTGTAATCGTTATAGGGCGAATAATACAACATTGGATGTTATATTTGGTAAATCTTAGCGACTTTAATGTTATTGGGGTCCGGCAAAATTCGGCGTTTATTAAATTATTATGACTTTATTAATTTCTGTTGTACTAGCTCTTCGCCAAACATCTTATGTGTTTGATATAGAAGATATATAAAGATAATTGTTTTAGTTAATGCAATATACCTAACACGTAAGTATAAAATAATAATTATAGATTTTTGCATTGTTCTCAACTTTAGCTATACCAAAGCTTATAATCGTCTGCAGGCGTAATACCCTTAAAAGACCTTCAAAGATTTCTCACGGCGTATTTAAAACACAATATACATCACAAAAAAAGGTTAGCATTTCAGAGTGATTACAAAAACTGCAATATATCGTCAAAATAAGAAATCTATATCTGATTGGTGTATTCTTTATTTTTATGGCTCTTTCTTGGGATGATATTTGTAGAAATGTTTCGAATGTCGGTCTCAATACCCGACTTACAACATCATTAGGCACTTGACCTACATAAGGTGACAAGTGTTCATATTGTGTTACAAGAGCCATTTGGACGGAGCGAACTTTACTACATATATTTATGTATGTACTCGTACATAGACTAGAATCACTTGTCTATTGTCAATTTAAAAATAAATATTTAACTGGTGAAACGTGGAAGTGTAGGTACTCTACTCCTTTACCTACCCCTTCGGGTATTACAGGCGTGATGTTACGTTTATAAATAAATATTCGGAGTAAAAAAAATAAAAAAAAAAATTTTTCCATGTTTATTCAGAGTAACTAAGTTAGAAAGCACACGGTGTAATAGCAAAGTGAAGAACATCTGTCAATTGGCTTAATTATATATAGCAATGTACGTAGCCATAAAGTTTCACTTTTCATTATTCGCTCATGATTCCCTCCGAACACTGAGTTGGAACGCTTCATTTTCTAGTGTATGTACTCGTACGTAGTTACCAAATGCTTGAAACTGGAATACAACTACTGCTTACTATCATTGCAGAATATGTATATATGTATTAACAACAGGTACAACTCCAACTAAATTAACTTGAACTGAATAATAATTAATCAATAAAATAGTGAATCGCTTGAACTAGTTGACGTTCTTTCGTTTATAATTGTTAAATTGTTTGCTAAAAATCTGGAATGTACAGAACAGACCTAACAAAAACATCCTGACAATTGACTTAACAACACTCGACTCGCCGACTGGATGTATGAATTTTGAAAGGAAATCTCTCTGTCCATTCATAAATATATACAGATCTATGCCACGGATTTTTGACGTTCGATGAAAGAGAATCGTTGTGGACCAATCGTGCGTCGCCTACCCAATGTTTTTATTCGTTTTTCACCTGAATTTCACAGTGTGTTATATAAATATTATTAAGTTAAATTTTCAGCACATTGTTATGTTTTCATCAGATTTTAATACAATATTCAATAACTTCGCAGAAATGAAGGAGAAAAAAAATTGAAAATAGCGCTATTTTATCATTATTTTCTTTATTCAGAAGACTCTTGTTGGTCAAGTGGTTGCAAGTGCGACTTCCGATCGCGTGATCCTGGGATCAAATCCAGGATCGGGTACTATTTAATTTTTCTAATTTAGAATTTCTAGTAGTGACTCGGAGTCTGGAGTTGTGCCTTTAACATTACTAGCGTTACACTAAATATTATACAAATTATAATAATTTTTCGATATTTTTATAACGTATTGTATATTCAAATATGTAAGGGATTGGTCGTGCTTAAATGGAGGGTTTTTCTGAAGTTCATAAATATAACGTAACATCACGCCTGTAATCCCCGAAAGGGTAGGCAGAGAAGTGTAGTACACCCCCACGTTTCACCAGTTACGTTTAAGTCATCTATAAACAAATGTATGTATGATTCCATAAAAAAATAGAGATTATAACGCTTTTTACTGTAATCACATAATGTGAAACCCCTGTAAAATTTCGTACCTCATATATAGGTAGGTACATATATAATTTTGTTTAAAATGTGACAATTAAACTGTTATGTGATATTTTCGCGGTATTAAATTTAAAACATTGAATGTTATGTGACACGCTACAAAAATAATGTTGCGCGGCAAATCGTGTTGTGGCGTTGCGGTTACTAAACAGATGTACGGTTGGTCAAATAAAAATCTGTATTTTTTCGACAACAGGATAGTTTTTGAGCAATTAAATAGCTCGTGTGGTATACTTGACACACTTCCTCAGCACGGTATATCGTTATTTCATCATACACCCGTTTCAGGTACGTACATACTCGTAATATATTTATTGGGGACATCCCGTATAGTTTTGAATCTGTCTGTGATCCTTCTTCATAAGACCCCGCAGATCGCAGCTACGTTCAGATGTAGTTTTTGTTGAAATGAAAAAACATTAACAAAGGAATACGTATTTTTAAAAACCTGTATCACTTTACATCCAATCTTAAATTAACGTACGAAGGTAATAATAAGAATCATAAAATAATATATATTAAATTAGTTAATTAAATTCTGTTTTATTAAGTCCTAAATATGTAGTAAATATTCTTTACAAAGAACGCGTCATAATTTAGTCAATTTAGCCCATGTTTCCTTTTTATCAGAGAAATGTCGTTAAACTATGGCAATATCATATTAAGACAGGTTTGAAGCCCCGATATTACATCGTATTTTTCTTGTGTGAAAACGTGCCCAAAAATTATACTCGCCATGAATAATTCTAACGTTTCACAATTAGAAACGGGTCCTCTCGGAACGGGAATGGTCAAGGCCATAGTACGGCACGCTGGCGAAGTGCAGGTTGGCAGAATAAAGAAAAATAGGAGTGATGACAGAGCGAATACTATGGGACGGGAGTCACATTAGATCATCACATTAGATCATCACATTAGATCTACGTGCGGCTCTATCTTGTTACGCCCGCTCGTCCATCGGCGCATTACAGCAATGGTTTTCCGATTGGTACGATACGACCTTTGTGTCCGTGATTCTATGTGTAAGTGCTTGTTAAACCAAATGCCGCTCCGATATTACTACCATCGAAATATCGTTTTGATCGCGCTATATACCTACAACTGATATTTGTTTAGATCTTCATATCGTGGAAACTATTTTAACGTGTGTTAGTCATATTATTAAACCGTAAAAAAATAATTTTGTTATTGTAAGGGACCTTGCGTGGCTATATAGTGACCAAATTTTATATGAAGGCTTTTATTAGAATTATATGTTACACCAGGCTCCTTACGGAACAGAAAGAGAGGACCGATTACGAAATATACATATGTATCTATCCTTACAGACCTGGCGTGATTCTCCTATATTCATCCTTTTGTTCATACTTGTACGTCACTTTTGGAGACTTTTGACTCTGCCATGAGTTCGTATCTAGGTCTTGTCTTAGCTTGCCCCGGCACCTGTATCAAACTCTGTATCTTTCTTCTTTTTCTTCATTTTATGTCGTTTGTTGTTAACTCGCCTTATTTTACCTTTTTTATTAAAGTTCATATCGTTCAGTAATATTTGTAAATTGATGTCAGGTGTTTGTACAAAATTAAACCTGTGTTATCATGTTGAGCGATTATTCTGACGAAATTTATTACATTTTTAAGTCATTATATTTATAGCGATTGGGATACCTATAATTAAATCAATGATATGATAAATTAATAATGATAATAATAGGAAGAATAATGTATGCTGGAGACAATAGAGACTCCTCTCAATATGGGTCTCCACCCGTATTCCAACAGTGGAATTATGATGGGACGATTAATATTTTATTTATAAGAAACCTAATCTCCAACTATACGAGTATATACACATATCTTGAGTCCTTTGCATTTTTTATCAATAATTTAATCTGCACTGTTTGCATACACTTATTATCAACGCTATGATTATAAATTACAATATACATGAATCAATTTTTATATTAGCTCACGTTACACACAACACTGTAGGTTAATCGCACAGCTGATGCGTTCTCCTTCTCTATCTCCATTTCTCTTTCTCGTTATACACACGCAAGCATTGTTGGCTGCCAGTACCAACTTCTCGGAAAATGGATTGTTACCATCTGACGGCCAACTCGCCACCGTGCACGTTCATTGGTCAAATCAAATAGCGCGCGCTTTCCCGGCTTCCTGTTACACACTTCCGTCCCTTTTGACGCAATCCTCCCACAGATAGCAGGAGAGCAAGAGGAAAATGTTACACACCAAAAAGCTTTTACTAGTTTCTTTGCGATAAACGTTAGTATTAGAAATAAACACGATTATTTTTTTTTAAATTAGTAATACAGTGATTGTAATACGTCTTGATTGTGAATACTTATACTTTTTTATTTATATTCAATAACCGAGGACTGCCAAGGATTGCGAGGCCTGACTGGTCCTGATGTAGACTTTCTTCCTTTAACTAGTAACCTAAGAGCTACGTCATGTGGGCAGCATTTGCATAATGCTTTTGTCTTCGTAAGAGCTTTCAACAAGGTTTATTGAACAATCAGAAGGAACTACAAAAGAGACTCCGAAAGCTTAGATGCATTAATACAAATTATTCAGTTACTTTTTGCACTGGTATAGCTTGGTATAAGCCGTTAAAGTTATCTATGTAACAAAACAATTTTTGTATGAGGAACACTTCGGCGTCGCTATATGTCGCAAGATCTACTACTTTTTCGTTATTAGCTACTTGGTTGTATCATTCAGGCTCTTGGTTATGTCCATTCCTATCTTATGGATAACAATTATAAGTGTTGTAACGTTTATTTATCTGATATTTTCAGTTGATGATGTGTGGCCATGGTTTTATATTACGTCATCATTATTATCATCATCGTCAATCCTTCTATTGTTGCACTGTTACGAGCTAAATATTTTTTAAATTCATTATTGTGATTGAAGTCATTGAAGTGTCAGTCAAAGGATAATTAACTTTCATGGCCGTCGCCTACGTGTTTTAATTATTCCGCGAACTGATTTTCATGGTGAAATGTCTTGAATTGTTTTCGATCAAAGTTTGAAATTACTCATTGAAGACAATTTCTAAAGAGCCACATTGTAACTGGATACGGAGTCGTTGAAAGCTTGCAAATAGTAATGAATAGAGCCGCCCGAGAAATCAACGGGTCGCGACTCTTTGTATTGAATAATTCATTTAATCCATTTAATAAGTGGGGAACGTATACTCGGTAAATGAACATGAAAGACAACTCGTTTTATACATAAAATAAATGAGGTTATTTTTCATTTTATAATTGTTACATTCGAGCTATGTAAATGTGAAATATGATTAGAGCATTTGCAGTGCTTTGTCTATTCACTACTATGATTAGTAAAATTAAGGTTTATTTCATAAAAGTAAATTCTCAATGTGGAAAATTGCAGTTTTAAAATAAAGTAAAATTTCCTTTTCAGTTTATTTTCTTTCACCAACTTCATATATGAGTGAATGTACTTATTATTTTCCTTATGAAAATTGTCTTTTCATTAATCGTACTGTTAAATTTATACGATATTTAAGTTTAGTTCATAAGGGTAGTAAACAAAACAAGTAATACCTTCAAAAATTTTATTACCAATACTACAGACTTACTAGTTTTAAACGCATCTTGACGAATTTAAAACAGGATTCCAAAAAAAGGTTTGGTACGTTACAATTATTTAGTTACACTAAATTAAAGTCTGATATTTCGTTTACAACACTATTATTAATCATATGATACTCTTATACTAATAAGTTTGCTGAATATAAACAATCGTTATATACGTACATGTAAGTATGCCTTAATGATAGAACTATAGTGGTATTATATCTACTATAATACAATCATACCTAAAAATTTCGACGAAGAAAGATTCTTTACTAATTGTATAATTTTTTTTCTTTACAATGAACTAACATTACATATTAATCACAATATAAAATACAAGATTACTTTAAAATACATACACACGTCAAACGCTTTGGTAACGATATTAGAATATTCGTACGTTTAAACAACAGACAATTTTATAATGTAAATTAAGAGTAAAACAGGTACAAAATGATAGAATACACAATGGTGAATGTTAAATTTGTTTCCTTATATACAACCAATATAATGAAATAATAAAAATAGCTCTTGTTGGCAAAATGTTCTCAGAAACCCCAAAGCAGTTTTGAGAGTAATGTGGGATAACGAAGGAAAAATATCTTCAAAGAACAAGCTTTTCGGTTATCACACATTTCGTTATTAATAGCCGGTAATAATTCATTCCAGCCACAATATTTTTCTCAAACAAGTTCCAAAGACGGCAAAAGTATAAACGAAAATAATCTTTGATGAAGTGCCATTATTTGACTCCGTTCGTTAGGAATAGAATTGACAAAAAAGTTGTGGGTGTTTTAGAAATACGAGTAATATCTGAATCGAATCAGTTTCATACACATATGTAGTTGTCTACTCAGTTTGCTTAAATTGTGCTTTCGATTTTTCCGTGATAGTGTTGATGTCCATTTCAGTTGTTTGGACTTCTACATTAGGTGTTGTAAAATTGTCGTAAGATATATACTGAGGTGGCTGCTGGGCTTCGTCTTTTGCAATGACCGGGCGTTTCTTAGTATTAATATAACCAAACGTCGACACTAAGACAATAAATACTAAGAAACCTATACAACAACCAACTACCAAGCTAAGCCGTCTGGTTAAAATGTCAGCGATACCCATGTAAGTATTAGAGAACGGGCTATCTAGAGCTGCACCGAAAATTTCTATCGTGCTTACTGTCGTACATTTGCTGGTTTGCGAGTCACTCATGTTCGGTTTTAGATGATTAAAAATTAGTTCATCTCCATACAGATGAACGCTTGAATTGTCTGCCGAAGGTGCAATTCTAGCATCCGGTGCTGTGAAGCCTGAAGATGTTCTAAAGTTACCGATAGCTATGACGCAGATCGTGTATCGGGCGCCAGGAGTTAAATGATTTAGCCGTGTCGATCTGGCCGTAGCATTCAGAATCTTCCCTCGTATCTGTCACAAAGGGAAAATAAACGAACTCAATTATTATACCGCCCTAACGAAATGTCACTCACCTATTTGTATCGAGCGTTGAAAAAATTTGTGGGCCCCATGAACCATTGTTACAAGGGAAGATTTAAATGGTTTCACAGTACAACCGAATATCCACGAGCGAGAAACATAAATATTTTTTATGGTCCATTGAAGTGATGCACAGCCTTTGTATTCAAATGTTTGTTGTAATTTTGCTGCGCGAGTTCTATGTAACACGTTTTAGTAATCATTATAAAATATGATATATGTACAGGTATAAATATTTATTTAGTATGTTTTATAGCTAATTCTGTTGTTAACACAAATTTACCTTCATTATACATACAAAACTCAAATTTTTACAGTCAACAACAACGAAAATAAAATGAGTTTCGGTGTGAGGGGTTGCAATGAATAACCTGGTACTTACAATTGTTGGCGTCTGTTCTCCGTAGTAAGCCACTTGATATCCATCTAAACCGCTCTGATTCCGGCTTTGCCAGGATACAATAACTGAATATGTTTGTATATCCTGTATGGCGACCCGAATCACGATCGGTATGTCACATAACTTTTGGGAGGTTATTTTGAGGAAACTATAGCCGCGGAGCTCCTCGGGGTGTTCGCACCGTAAATTAATACTCCCCCTACGAACAAGTTTGAAGTGATCTTGCATCCAACTCCATACATTATGTGCTTCGCAATTGCACGTTAACGGATTCTCTGAAATATGTTAATACAAATAAGATACAAAATAAAACAGTTCGTTACAAGTGTAATAATAGATTTCAGATTGAGGAATTTCATTGTGCTCTAAGGTGAAAATTAAGAAAATTAGTAATAGGACAATCTTTCTTGTGTCCTTTCTTTTGTCCCGGGTGGCAGTGTCGTAAGGAACAGAAACAATGATGAGATCCCTAAACTTCACGTTAATTAAAATATAATAATCGGCTGTCGTTGAGCGACCCTCAGTCACTCGACGGTGATATCACTTGAGGCCTTGTTAAAATTATTTGGCGTTGATTTTAATACTAATTGACAAACCAATTTTGTGGCATAATATAAAATTTATAATATTTCAATGTTGTTTTTCTGATTCGGTTTTAATGAAAAAATTTTTGCTTATGAAAATATAAGCCTTCTCTTCAGCGAATACGTACCATCGAAGGATATAGATTTTATCTGCGTTTCCAAAGATTTCAGCATCTTCATTTGAATGATTTCAAAATAATTGTGGCTCATATCTATGTGCATTATTTTATACAATTTATTGAAGCTATCTGTCGCTACTGTCGATAACCAATTTCCGCTCAAATTCAATTCTGTCAAACTATTAAGATTGCGGAACACATCTTTGCTGATCCTTGTAATATGATTCGAAGATAAATCTAACTTTTGTAACGACTGTAGATCCGCTGTGAACTCTTCCAGTTCTCTGATGTAATTTTGGGAGATATTTAGCGTTCTTGTGGAATAAAGCCCTTGTAGTCTCTCTCTGGGAATGTTTTCTAATTTGTTTTGGCTTAAGTCAAGCATTTCTAAATTATGCAGTTTTGAAAATGCACCAGGGGAGAGTCGAATTAAACAGTTTTGAGTCAGAGTTAATCTCTTTAATGAAGGAAATTTCTCAAAATCAGTGCTAGTGATGATAGTTAAGTTTGTGTTTGTCACCACTAATTCTTCTAAAAGAGAAAATTGGCCATGGATTTGTATCAATTGCACTAATGAGTTGGATGAAATATTTAACGTAGTAAGGGCTGGCAACACTGCGTCGGACAATCCATTACTTGGAATATATTTGAAGTAGTTATGAGATAAATCAATTTCCTTTAAACCATTTGAATGTTGGAAAAAGTTTGGCGGAAGAACTGTAAGCATGTTTTTGCTTAAGTTTAACGTGACCAAATTTTTGAGCGAGGGAGAATTAAATCCATTTAAAATTGATATATGGTTATCGCATAAAATTAGAGTTCTTAAATTTTGTAGACCGACAAATTTAAAAAAGTCAACACTGGACAGTTGATTATGACATAAATTGAGTATTTCTAATGATGTGACATTAAAAAGAGCAACGTGAGGAAAATCTGTAAAACTATTTCCTTTCAAGTTGAGTTCCTGCAAAATAGTCGTGTATGCAAACACATCTTTGTGCAAATCCTTCAAGCTATTATATGCTAGGTTAATTCTCAGGAGATTTTGATTTTTAATGAACGTTGCTGGACGTAGCTGAGATATGTTTGACATTTCCAACGACAATGTTTGCAGTGATGGTAGATGGGAAAATGTTTTGTTTTCCAAAATTGTAAAATTATTGTTCGATAGTACTAAAGATTTTAAGCCTGGAATCTCTACGCGAATAACCGCCTCCCAGGTTATGAAATTATTGCTCAATTCTAAGTCGCTTAGGTTTGGTAAAGTTTTAAGTGAGTTAGCTTCGATAATTGATATTGAGTTTTTACCAAGACGAAGCTGCTTAATTTGAAGAGATGATATATCAAAATCTAATATAATTATCTCATTTTGAGAAAGATCTAATATTTTTAATTTGATTAGGTGCTTGAACGTGTCCCTTGACATTTGCCTAATATTATTACACTGCAAGTACAGTTCCTCTAGCGTTACAAGATTAAAAAACGTTTCATTATTCAGCTTAGAAAGCTTATTATTACTAATTTCTAAGAATTTTATTTTCTTTAAGTGCATAAAAGTCTTATTTTCAATATGTACAATACTGTTATTTTTTAAATACAGCCTTTGTATATTAATCAAATCATTAAAAAGATTAGAAGTTAAAATCTTAATATTATTCTGAGTCAACCACATTATTTGCACATTTACTTGACCTCTAAGAGAGCTATTTTTTAGTAAAGATAAATAATTTACGCTTAACTGTATAGAAACTAAGGAAGAATTTCTATTGGGAAATACATCTCCTATTGTAGTTAAGCGATTACCCTGCAAATTAATATGTTGGAGATTTCTAAGGGTTATAAATGCATGAGAATCAATGCTTTGAATTGCATTATTCTGTAAATGCAGTTCTAGTAGTCCGGGTAAGGGACTAAAAACGTTTCGCCTTATATGGCCCAAGACGTTATTTTGTAAACGTATTTCTCTTAACTCTGTCAGCTTATCAAACATTAATTCATCTAGTTCGTTAATTTCATTGTTATCTAAGCTTAAAGTTACTAATTTTCGATTATTTTGAAAAATATTATTAGGAAGTTTTTTCAGAAAATTTGTTCCCATATGGAGTTGTGTCAAATTTGTTAAAGTAGAGAAACAATTTGGGTGTAATAATTGAATGGCGTTATGTTCTAAATTGAGTACAGTTAGCCCCATCGTATTGTGAAACGCATTATCTGGTATTTCAAGAATATTGTTTTCGGATAAAAATACTTCTGAGAGTTGTTGTAAGTTGGAAAATACACCGGCTATGTGATGTAAATGATTATGACTAAGATCTATTGTGCGAATATTGTGGTTTTTCTGAAAGATGTTTTTGCCAATGTTAATAATTTTATTACGACTTAAATCTAATGTCTCTAAATGTTCTAGTGAAAAAAATGCTTGCTCTTCAATCTCTTGAATTTGATTACTAAAAAATGTTAACGTTTTTATTTTAGGCATAAAACGAAACCAATTATTGGATATTTTAGTAAATAAATTGGAGTTCAAATCTAATGTTACTAAATTAGAGATAGTCACATTAAAATTTTCTGGGATAGAATGAATTTTGTTCCACGCCAGTCTCAAATTGCTGAGTTTGTTCAGGTTCCCTAGAGATTTCAAAGGAAATATATTCAGAAAATTTTCCGTAATATCCAACTCGCTCAAACTGTCTTCTAAGTTGTGAAATGCATTTTCCGAAATGTTGACTATTTTATTCCCCTTCAAATTGATTTTCTTTAATTTCAGATTTGTGAATATGTTTGCTTCAATTTCTTTGATGTCGTTTAATTGTAAATCAAGGACCTCAATATTCTTTAATTCGGCAAATGATTCATGTGGAATTCTGTTTAATTTGCTGGAAATTATGCTAAGAGACCCCATCGAATCGTGAACGGATATGAAAGCATTAGGGCTTATTTTGTTTATACTGGACTGTGAAATTTGTAAATTGATTATTTTCACTTGTGACGGAAAAAGGTCCGCCCTTAATTCCGTTGTTGAGCTTTCCAGATCGTAAATTGATAAAGATTGAATGGTTCCTTTTATCTTTGTCAGTACATTTTTTACAACGCTGGGAGTGGCACTGGGGCATTCTAAAAATAAACCTGAAATAATCAATCATCATGTTATACAAATCTTATAAGTGACTTTTTCACTGTACATGGAAAAATATAATTATATTTTTAAATTGTTGAAATATGTCAACGTACCTTCTTTGAAATTATAACACGGACATATAGGATTCTCGGCGAGGCTAGGGCATTGAGATTGCTCTTCTCCTTGCAGTATCGGAGTATGGATGATAATAAGAAAGACGTATACTCCGCATTCTACGATGGGTAATTGAGTAAGCATGCCCATATTGATTTGACATCATTTCAGTAACATGTTGCATCCGGCGCGTCAAATCATTGGGCTTCTTGTTTCTGAAACAATACATTAATATTAAATAATTGGCCCATTGGTAGTTTTTAAAATTACTGCTGTGCCGGGGCGTGTGGGTTCGATTCCCACACAGAATAAGTATTTGTGTGATGAACGCAAGTTGTTACTTATTTTTATTTCAACATAAATGCAATGAAATCTTTTGTGAGTGTAATATGTTTTTGTTATAGATAATTTTTAATATTAAAATATAAAACAAAATCTGATATGATTGTTGAAGTTAGTAAAGCTAAGCCAGCCACCAGCCTTTTAAACGCTAGAGGTAACAACAAGCTTGGTCAATATTTCTGAGAATTTCTTCATGTGAGACTGTTTCCCTTACTAGCAACGTTGATATGTACATAATTGTTATTTGCAACGGTTTATATATTTGTGGCGGGTAAGATACTGGATGCGGTTAGTAGTGAACCCGGCGTTCAGAGTGGTGTCGCTGGCATGTGGTAGAGTCAACATCTCAATACAGGGCTATTGCCATACCAGGGTATGTTCCATACATTACTAATGTTGTCCCATCTGGTTCCTTGCCATCGGTTCTTGAAAGACCGAGAGCTTCTCGTGTTGCAGATAGAGTAATGGTAGCTAGAGTCCGACAAACCGAATTATTAAGATTATCGTGGTGGATTTAGTGTTCAGCGTTCAGAATGTAGAGCAAATCATTTAGACCAAATTGTCAATGTCCACGGACAAGTAGATAAATGATATTCGAAGAGTTTGACAGTGAATTGGAGATGTACCGAAATTCAGAAAATCGTAGGTACTGGCACAGTGCCTTTGCTCTTAAATGGGAACCCGTATAATCAGTACGCTGACTTGATCTAGGCAATGTCAAATAAATAAACGGGCTTTATCAGCGCTGTCATTGCATCGCTCAAAAGGGCTATCAAAGAGAGCTTTTAGCGCTGGTAAAATTCTAATTTATTTACTATTGAGTATTGAAAAATATTCAAAGTTGGAAAGGTGAACACCTTGGCCTCCGCTATACATGCGAGCAGAAAAATAATCAAATCAAATTTGTGTTTAAAATGTCGGCGATATAGGTAATTATCTTATGACAAAGGGGTAGGAAAGCCAAGGAAACCAAACTTTCAATTATGTGGACACGTAAGGCACCCTACATTATCGAAAGGGCTGCTTCCATTCAGTAGCGGATCCCAAAGTCTAATAATTTTTGAGAACAACATTTTTTTAACCTTATAACACAATGTTTATAAAAACGATAACATTAAAATAATTCTGGCATTTTTCGTGAATAAACGTCGTCGTAATATAAGTTGTAGAAAATTTGAAATCAAATAAAATACGCTTAATTTGGAATTGGAAAAGTATGAAATATTGCTTAAATTACAATTAAATAAATATTATGTAAGTCCTCAAAATGTCAAAAAATATAAACGCAAAATTATTGTTTATTTTATGCTCAGCCCTGATTATGATGTCAAAGTGTAACGTACCGTGAAGAAATCGAAAAAGACGATTTGTTTAATTTCTCTCATATTTTATCAGTCTACGATTTCTGAAAAATAAATTACGATGTGAAGGTGCTCAGGCTTTAAGAAAAAGAGACAAATGTTATAATAATTACTTTGTTGGGACTTAGAGCGACCATATAAATTTATATGTTACTAATAATTTAATTATTATGTGGTGTGTGAAGGGTTTCAAGTTCCATCCTAGGAGTCCAAGCAAACGTCGCCACCCCATAGGGCACCGTGCCATTCAACCGACGACCTAGGCACAGATTAATAACCTTGCCGCAGCGGGCAATAGCGTAGTCAGTGCGATAAACAGTGCTCTGTGTCCCTCAACTCTAACGTTCAATGTGAGAATATGGGCAAAAGCCCCCTACGGTAGGAAACATGGATACTGATTAGAGCTTATATCCAACCCTAGACAAAGAAAGGCTGATCTAATATAAGTAACCATTTAATGTTATAAGCACATGCAAACCATTTTTAAGAATTGAGTAAAATCATTTTTAAAAATTCATTGTTTCTCTTTCTATCTCTTGACTCCTTATTATTTAAGTCCGTTTCTTGTAACGTACAGCTTCCGGAAGACCATATTATTATTTTGAATCCACATTTAAGAGTACATATCGCATGTGAACACAAAAACATAAGTTTTGTATTACCTACCCACATACATTATTAACAAAAACGAAGGTTTTTATTGTGTGAAACTTCTGTGGAACACATTACCCGAAAAGTTTTGCGGCCTTATTATTTAGGAAGTTGAAAAAAGATATTCACGACACGTTGAAAACATTTTAGATAAAAATAAAGATTTCTTTAGGTTAGCGTGAGTTTATCCTTACTTTACGGAAACACTCGACATAATTTCCAAGTTTTCCGAGAATAGAATGTTATGAGTACCTACCTAAAATTTTAATGCATGCACTGCTGTGATGAATTAAAGTGATGAAACTACAATAGCATGTGCGCCTCCGGCTGAGTTGGGAACTTCTATCTAGACGACGACAAGGAATGCTTCATGTTCTCTTGAGAACAAAGGGATTAAATATTTTATATTCCAGATAGCTGTGCGATCTACATTTATCATGGTCACGCTGGGCTCCGCGGGCCCGAGGAAACTTTGAATGCGCCACGGTACATTGTTGTGTAGAACATTTTTGGTTAAATTAACCAAGTTGTTTATGTAAGTTAGTCTGTGACGCGTTTAATGGATTGTTGCATTCTACTGCACTATTTAGATAGATTAATGTTTCTGCAAGTTGCACAAATAAGTGTTGTTAAATCAGTTATTAATTATTATTTGATACCACGTGTGGTACAAACGTATAATCTAAGTAAATGGTATACCTACCTAATGAAAATACACGGAGCATTTTTGTTATTGTAATTATTTTTCACAAGTTTACAAAACGAAAGATAATATGAATTTGCCAAAAAAATGACAAAGAGAAAATTCTATTAATTGTCATATTAATATAATTACATAGTGACTAAAAACCTATTTTGCTACATCACAGGATTTATCGCGACCTATCTGACAGGGATTGTGACAGTGAAACCTTATCAACAGTTTTTGGTTATAAAAATTAACACGATTCGGGCGAGTTTTAATATGAAATACTATAGAAAAGTATAATTTTATCACGAATAGCGAGAATACTTTTATATTATCATATTAGGTTTCGGTCAAAACTTATAAAACAAGCTAACAAAACAGCCGCCACTTTCACCTGGTCGCAGTTCCTTTTCTATTGCCTTAAAAACTAAAACGTGAATAGAGAACCCTGATCGAGGTCATTCAATTCCAAGCCTTTCATTTTATGTCATAAAAACTGGTTTGCATAACTTCACTTGAACAGTTCAAATCGATATAAATGCATGAATGATTTATATTTGATATGACCGGCCTGTTGGTCCGGTTATAAATGACCTTGACTGCTGAGGTAAGGATAACAGATTCGATTCCCATCAACCGTATTTATTTGTGTTAAAAACACGACTTTGTTTTCGTTTGCGGTTGTAGCATTATTGACGTAAGTATTCAGAAATTTCCATACCTACTTTATTAGCTAATTTCTTACAATGATAAGCATAGGCTTTGACCAGCTTGTGTTCGGGGCGTCATAAATATGTGACTAAGTCCGAAAGGTTGTTATTAAATCTTATATTTTATCATAAATTGTTTTTTAATCCATAGTTTTTCCGAAGCCATACTCGCATTACTAGATAAATATAAATGGTGACGAATGTTGGATTGGTAACCAAATAATGGTCAGGTCTGGAACCTACCAACGTCCATGGGAGCTCGTATACGATTGGCTAGAAAAAAAAACGAACAAATACGAAGCGCGCGCGCCGCACCCGAAGATTGCCGAACGTTAAACAGGGTTCTAAAATAAAGAACGATGGTATGATCTTGTTTTACAATAAATACTACTGTATTATAAATTATTGTGATGAAGATAAACCTCCCGACCGCTATGAATGATTTCCATGGATCTAATTTCTCGCAAAGAATTTCATAAAAGTGAACTATGAATCGTTTTACAAGTATTTTTAAATATGCAATAACTTAGCTTTGAAGCCTCACTGGAGATAAGCGACTTTATACGTCTCTATTATGAATATGGTTCTTATACCAAGCTGAAAACTTGCTTGCTATATACTACAAAAAATGCTGTGGTTTATATATGCAGTTATTAATATCGTCATAACCTTATATGTACATATATTGAATTGATTAAAGTATTTTCTTCGTAAGAAATAACGAAACTAATGTTAATAATTATAGTTAAGTATCGCGTTCATAATTAGCACATCTAATAATTTGTAGCCCTAAGTAACTAGTAAAAACCGTAATAGGGTCAAGTAATTCGTAATAATACGTTAAGGAATCTTACAAATGCAGATTGGAAACGTAACAATATTTCAAAACATTGGAAAGATATTGCATATTGAATAAAATTTCTATGCGAAATAAATCGTTGGAAAGTTTCCAGTCACTAGAGTTAAGTTGGAGGGGATACAAGTGACATCGCCTGGCGCCAAACAATCGTGATGAAGACTTGGGTTTAATTATTACGGAGTGAAATTGACATCTTATAACTTTTGTAACGTTGTTTGTACTAGTCAAGTACTTGAATTTATAATAATGATACTTTAAATATTAATTCTATTAATTTCAACTAAATTACAAAGGTAAACTAAATATGTTTTGCAACAACAAATTTTTTAAGCTTCATGGTAAGCTGTTGGACTGTTCACCACACTGGAGAAGTCTGGGTTGCATCTTTAAAGATAACGTTTGACGAAGTGCATATTAGAGAATATCTTTGGTGGGACGTGGAAGTACACAACACTTCTCTACGTTTTTGCATATTCGCATAGATTAGTGTCGTTTCATTTCTCGTATTTAGTGTAATGTAACGAAGCGGGAAAATTATTATTTTATTAACTTTCCACCAGCCTACTTCCGATTGCGAATTGGTATAACATAAAAAATTTATAGAAGACACAATAAGATAACATTCTTACATAGACTCACGGATTCTCACTACGAGTATGGGGTCGTCAATGACATAAAACGGCATGATTCTGGACGTAATCGACTGAACTAGGCCGATATTTTCCAGACCCCCATAAGTATAAGCAATATTCTATACGAGGGTTACATTATACTTATATCGTTGGCCCCATGTCCACCATACTTTTCGGACTTCATTTCTAATTGATTAAGAGGAATGTTTGCAATCATGGTGTTATAGAATTTTGCACTTTTTAGCAACTTTATTTGTGTTCTGGAGGAGACGATTGGATTTGGTTTACTCTGCTCCAATGCGAGACTCGCTCTAAATAGTTTTAGATCGGACATAAAAGTTTATTTCTGTCCATTTATTTGTACTTTTGCATCTGGATAGGCGGAAAGCACCTGGTGCAAAGGATCTCCATCCTTACAGATCCTATATGCTTCATCTACCGTCATCAATCTCTGCATAAACGTATGCCGGTTTCTTTGACAATTTCCAATGATAGATACCAACAATAAAGACCCGATGCCTCAGATTTTTCCCCTGTGTAATAAATAAAAGCCGAAGCCCAAGCCATTGTAAAACCTCTATGATTACACAAAGGAAATACCGCGTTGCTTTCTAATTTAAGTGAACCACCAGAAAGGAGATTAATTAATCGCTTGTCCTGGATATGCACTGTTACTCCCTTTGTTGATATTTCCTATTACAGTATCCATTCATAATTGATTCAAAAGGTATTGAAAAGGATCCAAATAATTTATAGTCGTAACTGGCAACGCATTTATCTTAGAAAGTTGAGATTTATTGTTTTACTTAAGATGGTTAATTAAAGGAGGGAACACAATGCCTACTTGTCAAATCGTAAAGTATTTTACGTTGTCGTTTTTATTCAACCAGTGAGGAACAGTTAGTTGGAAAATGTTAAGATATATTTTGTAAGCCTTAACTTCAATGTAACTTTGATAAAACATGGTTTAATATGTTCAACTTTGAAGGAATAATGTTCAATAAAGACTCCGTAGAAGGCAACAGCAAATTCTTTATTTTTCAAATTCAATGCTATTTTGCAGATTTCCTTAAAACTTATAGATCAGGTAATGTACGGAAGAGGTCCTCATTTGAAAAACTAGCTCGAATCAGAGAGACATTATCGTCTAACCCTCTATTCCATGCAGATAAATACAAGTCTCTTTTCACACTGTATATAGGTTACCGTCTACCAGGACAATAATGTGCGGATTCGTAGACATAAAACACCGTATAGAGCAGGGATGAGCAACACGCGGCCCGCGGGCCGCTTGCGGCCCGTTAAACATGATTATGCGGCCCGC
>DWDT01000399.1:0-21527 GCA_018245595.1 Microceris scylla
TAAAAAAAAAATATTTTCTAAGGTGTGTGAAGTCTGCCAACCCGCACTTGGCCAGCGTGGCAGACTATGGCCTTAACGCTTTCAATATGAGAGGAGACCCATACTCCAACAGTGGAATTGTAATGGGTTGAAAAAAAAAAACGAGAACTTAAACATAAACTATTCTTCAGTTTCAATAAACGAATGTTTGCTCGAAACTGAGAAAACCATACTCGGTATGTCCTTTTATTCATTAAAGTTAAAAAAGTGTGTCATCACAATATAGGTACGTAACGAAACACGAGTAAATATGTAGTACAATAGTTATGTAAATACCTAAATGATATAATTCCAAAATTTAACGCTTTTTAAATTAGGAATATGCTACTTAAAATTAAACGTGTATTTTAATATCGATACGAGGTAGTACAATAGTTACTAACTTGTTATATGAAGCTTTCATATTGTCTTAGAACTTTTGTTAGCCGACTGTCCTTTGAATAGGAAGCGAAGAGGATTATCGGATAGCAAGGGGAAACAATGGGTTACGCAACCTCGCAACAAACCAGTAGAAAGTGAGGAAACCGCAATAATATTTATTTTGTACGCCAACGAATCGGCTTAGACACGAGCTATCAAAGGAAATTACATGGTATTGTTATGTCGATGTCATTTTCATGGAGAACATTATGGTTAATCTTGGCTTACAATTGTCTGTTAATGTTCAGGAAATATATAGTGACAATGTATTGGTTTAGTTTAACTTTTTAGATTTCGTTTTTCAATTCCGGCACGCTTCTTCTAACTTTCAAAGTTACATACGTCTTTAAGTTTAAATGTAACTTTATGTAACAGACAAGGAAAACATCTCGAAGAATATGAATATCATACATTTGAAGTAATTCTGGCGACGCTGCTGGCGACATCGCCAAAGCATCCTAATGGCATATTATTGTAAAAATCGACCGTCTATCCTTTGCTCGTGAACGGCTATCGTTGGTATCTCACATAAATTAACGCCGAAGGTAATTTATGACTTGTCTGTCCGTACGTTTGAATGCATTTATCATAGCTAGCGGTTGCGAATAGATTATAATTATTATCATACAATGCAGTTGGTCAATCTGGCGTGAATATATGCACTTTCACGATTACATCACGTCTAGACGTACTTATAGTGAATAATTGCAGTGGGATGGTAAATGTTCTATACTAGTTTGACAGAAAAAAATATTTCTTTGTCAGTTTCTGCTATGACCTCGCTGCAATCAGTGGGAGCACATGAAAAAAGAGCTCCGATCAATCGGATACTATTCTGTTATTAACTTATATTAAGGTGATTAAACTTATTTTTATATTGCTCCCGATGTGCTTTTTAAGTTGGAGGTAGGTACGAGTAATTCATTGCAAGCAGTGATAGTCTAGTGGTTTTTTGTAATTTAGCTTCTCTTTCGGAGGTGGATTCAAGTCCATGGCGGGAACCTCTTTACAAAAATCTGCGACTGAATATTAAATAGCACTTGCTATAAAGATTAAGGATAACATCGGAAGGAACCTCCAGGGCGTATAAGTCTGCCAACTCGCGATTGGCCAGCGTGGCAGACTATGGACTAAGCCCTCTCCGTCTGAGACCCATGTCTAACTTACAATGCATCAGTTATAATGCATTGCTGTAAAAAGAATTCTATTTCGTAAACACTGGATTTTCAATGTGAAATCTAATTGTTTAAACTTCCTAACGAGTTTAAGCTAAGCACTAAAAGTTATTACAGTGGTTTTATCTCAACTCGAAACCCAACAAATTGAACGCTGAGTTAGCGAGGTGAGCGAACTCTGAATGGTGGCTAAGTTTAGCTTTTCAAAAGTTTTTCTTCAAGCTATTCAAGAGAGCTCGAAGTCTGAAACTTTACCTCAAGTACAATGCGTCACATTCTCGAGAGACAAGGACCTTTGTGTCGTCTTCGAATTAAAAAGGGTGAGGCGCGGAAAATGTTGCTTATTTAGTTAGTCGAGGTTCCGGAAAACTAGAGTCCTTTTTTAAGAGAAAAATAGAGTTATATTGTGAAAATATTGTGAACAATGAATTTCTGGTTAGAGCATGAAATTGTAAAATTTAGTTCCTGATTTGGCTGGCCTATCGGTCTTGTGGTTAGAGATTCCTATGCTAAGGGATTCGATTTCTGCAAATATTTGTATGGTAAATGTATGCATTTTACTATAGCTGGGTGTACAAAAAATAATTCTACTAATACTGCCCAATTCGAATCTTGTACTTCATTCTTTCCTCGTTTCAAAGTGATTTCTGTCACAACCTGAACAAATATACTTGCATATCTATAAGCACCATACATCCCACTTACGTGTTTAACATGTAAAGGACATGACGCATTCGTTCCCCTTTTATGTCCAAAGCTGTGACGGAAAAAGGGTTGAAAATAGACTCATGTCTATAAATATTACTGTGATTCGCAAGTCCACGTGGAAATTTACATTTGATCGCCATATGACAACACGCTTAAATTTGCTCAGAACAATCAATGAAATCTTTGTTTATTACATTTTAACTTACACGTTGTCATTGATATCTTTTATCCCCCCCAGGGACTTGGTTTTCCGGAATTTAAAGTACCTTAAATCTGTATCATGAGTATAGTCAGTTACTTTAGTATGTAATATTCTTCTATAATTTGTTACCTCATGGCTGACAGGTAAACTGACAAACAAAAATAAATAATTACACTTTTGACTGGTTTGCATGTCTTTATTTAAGTACCTCATTACCGAAGTGTCATAAAATGTTTTATATTCTTAAAAAGTTGTCTTTGAGTATATACATAGATTGAAAATATAGATTTATTGTAACGTCATAATACATAGATACATTATGATTGTTTAGTATGTGTTCGGTCAAATAATGTTTTGTCTTATTCTCGCGCAGAGCAAAGTGCCGACATAAAACCAATAAAACATTTTAGGACCAAAAATAGGAACACTATTTCGTTATTATGAATAAGAGTTTAAATTTAGAACGTCAGGATGAACTGAGTGCAGTACTGAAATGTGAGTTATACTCAACTGTGAGCTGAACTATACAGTAGGACATATCAATAATTTATATTTATAATGAAAATGTGCGAATATTAGCAGTGAACCGTAAATTTTTATTGAAATATTTTTTCACGTTTATTTAAGTAGTATTACATAAGTTGCATATAAAGGGATTTGTTTTAGAAAATTTGTTCTTGTTCTAGTATTTCAATTTTCCAAAAAGAGGGATAGACAGCTGGAATATATTTTTTTGTACAAGGTCCTCAATAATTAATTAGTCCTCACATGCACCTAACATAATCAATAAAATTGTTATTTCAAATTTAAATACGAGCACTTCTCAGCATATGAAACACAATATTTGCAATGGTATAAAAATCGAGTACGGATCATGTGTAAACTCCATTACACTGCAGCAAACAGTAATTTGAAAACTATTCTGTGATAATATAACCGCTTGGCAGTTGTATTTGTATGAGCTAACGAGGTTTAGTTTTAAAACAAATTTGACTTTATACAGTGATTACGCTGCAAATGCATCGCTGATTTGTTGAAAATGGAATAAACGTCACACAGGGGATATAACTTTTTAGTCACATTCATGTATTTTTGTTTAAGGGAAACAAAATGTCTTTATCTCGCTCTCCGATCCACAACTGAATGTTTTAATATATATCATTGTAATATAATACTGTCAGGCCGAGTCCCTCTTGGGGTAGGCAGAGAGCCCCAACTGTCAAATATCTCTGTTTCACATCTGACGTGCTTCTTGTACATATTATTTTTCTTACAAATGCCTATGATTAATGGATGTGAATATCAATTCAAGTGTTCACATGATATTATATATTATCAGATTACATTGTCCACAGATAGTAATATTTAAATCAGATAAAACTTTCATATTAGATCAAGGGGTTGTCTCCTGCGGCAGGTACAAAGAGCGCTGGTTCAGTTATGTACGAGTATTTCTATATGTATTTGTATGCGTCTATTTCTCTACCGTTTGAATCTTTCCATCTCTAAATCTTCCTTCAATTTTTTTGATTTCAACACGCTTTTAATCCGACAGATTTTAAATGTCTTTTGCATTCACAAAACGGATGCTATTTGAAATCTGCACAGATCGGCTCAATCTTGAAATTTTGACCGTATCTCATCGAAAATTTTGACACAATGGCAATAATAATATTATACTATCATGTGTAGAGTACAAAAAGAAAAACCAAACACGTCGAAGAAACATTAGTTTTGACACAAAGCCATCATATCGAGTAACGAAGGCTCATCATTCTCACCCTTACATAATTCAATTGGGTTCCGCATTCGAATTGCCAGTGCAGTAATAGGCAACCTTAGCGCGAACTTGTCAACTCCATCATTTCTGTATTTTCGAAGACTGTGCCATTCTGTAGACTCTCTTAGTGTGCTATTAAATAGCTAAGCACGCATTTTCCCATCAATGACAAAAAAAATTAAATAATTGGGAAATTTGCGCAATCGCTCATTTGATTTCAAATTAGGCGGAGTACTGCTACAGCGACGAAACGACTGGTAATATATGTACATATATACATACATATAATTATGTAGATGGTTTTTATATAACAATAAATAATCAAGTTATACATCACTTATGTGCAAAGTACGCAAACAAATTGTGTTGTTTTAAACTTATTGCTTACAATTAAAACAATAATCATATGTTATATAAATCGTAGCTAGTATCTACATATAGACAAACGACGATATAGGTTGACTGGCAGAGAATGCTTTTAGCATTAAGTCCGCCTTCTTATTCCTGTACTGTTTTGTAAGGTTTGAATAAAGAATAAATAAATAAATAAATATACACCGCTTGATAAACAAACGTGTCCTGTATTAAAAAGACACATAGCCACCCTTGCAGGCATCACGTTGTTGTAAGAGCAAATTGTGCCGCCAATTTGTGTTACCTTCCGCGTGATACATGTCGACACGCGAATGATTTACGCTCTCCCGCCGATAGAGCGGTGAGGAGCCCTGAACAATGCCTCCTTACCGAAACGAGTTCGGAAACGGGATTACGTGTGAGAGATGCTTTAGTGAGATAATCTTGTAGTACTCTGTGTTACTGGACACCTAGTGTAATTAGTCCTACGGTATTTTTGTGGACTGTAAGGTTTTACTCTTCATTGCAACTGTAAAGATACAACGATGAATTTATGCTCAGGGAAGGCCTATACGCAGTAGTGAAATGAAATATCATTATCATGATGATGACGATGATAACAATGAAAGGCACTTATTATTCTGATTCTTTCCGCATTTTTTTTGTAATATGAGGCTTTGATTAAACATATCAAGCCACAATCATGAGACATAGTCGTAAGCCTAGAGCTAAACTTTGCCACTTTAGTCAAGTGTAATTGAGAAATGTTAACGAATTACACGTCTTAATACATCTTAGATACTAGTATTATAATATTATGGTCACCTGTATGGTGTAAAATGTATTGATATTTAATCATTTTGGAAGGTCAAGAGCTATTAGGTCTCGGACAACTGAACGAGGAATGTAATCATTTGGCTGTTAACTAAAGATTTCAAAATGGTTTACTTTAATACATTAGGGAATACTATATTATTCCAGTCCTGGTCCAATTACTAGTCTTCCCTCGGGAGCTATTTCCATTGTATAGTAGTATAGCATGTTCAAGGCTCTGGCAAGTAGGTCACATTTTAATAAATCACATGACGTATATTAGTACGCTTGTAATATGAAAGTGGATTATTAGGTCTTTGTGAGTCTCAAAGGGCTGATGTCATGTTAATGTGCAAATATTTCGAGAGTTCTAGCTAAAGCTTTATTAATCAGCTCTTACACAATGTAGAGCATTAAAATTTATAGATAATTTTGCGAACAAAATAATTACTCTTCAAATTTCATTGTAAGTATATTCCGGATTACATATTATTTAACTTGCTTCTTATTATAAAGTTGCATATTTTAAAACACCTTTTATTTAACGTTTATTAATTTAAATACCGTTTTAGAACAAATTTAGCTAACCGTAGAGCGGTCAGTGCCATAAATAAGCTATAGTAGAGCAGTTGCATTCCACTTCAGTTGCAATGAGCGTTCATCAGGGCACCGGCGCTATCTCAATCCGGGTTTTATATCCGTTTTATGGATTACCGTTCGTCAGCAGCTAGTTATGTGGCAGATTACTGATGTCAGCACTCTGACGGCAGTACTCTGTGCGTCCCGTTCGAGTTACTTGCTCTCTGTGCTTAATTAATCTATAGCTTACGCTTGTCTAACGGTAACTAATTATCGATACAGCTTTAGTTGGTGTTAATGATTTGATTCTTAAGTATGATGTAAATTACGTTGATAAGTAAATAAACTTAGACATAATGATGTAGAGATATGTAATAAGGTTATCCAATGAAGGTCAAATATATTTGAAGTAATGTCTACAATATTCGTGTGAACCTCACTTTTATAATGCACCACATTTTCATCCACTCCCCATATTTGAGGTCCCAAGAGAGGATACAGTTGACGATAAAATACCACAAATGTCCTTAAACCAATACTACCAATTCATAAATGTTTTTAACATTGGCTGCATTTCTTACCAACATTGTCTGTATTCTGTACGGTCAGTTAAGTAGCTTACTTACATTAATTTCTAGAAGTCAACAAAAGTATTCGTACATTGGGCGCTATATTGTGCAGGCATTATATTGTGTATATTATATTAAGGAAATGAGAAAATGGTTACCAGATATTTAATTAATGTTATTAATATAATTAACTACATTATTAAATCATTAAAATGATGGGTTGGCAGAAAATATTCTACATCAAAATCGAAAATCCAACCCAAGGAAAACTAACAAAATCATTCAGCTGCAAAACTCGACGGAAACAAATGCAATGATCAAAACGAACATATTAATTGCACGATGTTAATGTGTCATCGCCTTTACAAAGCCATACACGTTGGGGATACTTAAAAATAACACCGAAGCACGTGCATCCGATAAAAAAAAATACTAAAACGGCAAAACAAAAAGGGGCGAGCCGAGTACGTTTAATACCTTCGATTTATTCGCGAGCTCACTTTTATTTACGCAATTATTCCCAACATAATCCAATTAATCGTACAGACTTCGATTTGCGAACCTATTAATCGGCCGCTCGATTGAAAAAACCCCGTTTTGCCGGTACGAAGGCTATCCTGGCGTGAGTACTTAATGGTTTATTATTATTCCACTGTTCGTCCAATTCAACTCTGCGTGTTCGGTAATAAGGTTAAAAATTTATTGGCTCATTACTGGCAAATGCATTATAATATTTGGTTACGGGAGAGTTATTCGCATTGAGAAAGACATACCGGACCTTGTAGGGCGCCGCAAAGGGCTGACTATTGCGATAAGGATCTGCGAGGCACTGTTGTTGAAGTTCTAGAATCGTTGTGTTAATGCCGAGTACTCGTAAGATTGTGAGACACGCGAAATATAAAGGTTTTTCTATTCATTCAGTAAGACTATATTGATGAATGTGGAAGACGCATGGCAAGCCGGCAAGGATAAGGTTATTTGGCACTCCGTGCTCTTGGCCTACCTCGTGAGGTCAGTTGGCATGAAGATATGTATGTATGTATATTGATTTTAAAAGCATGAGAAAAATACATGTTATATAAATGTATATAAGACTGCCTCCTTGGTCAAGTGGTTGCAAAAGCGATTGGCGATCGGGAGGCCCTGGGTACAAATCTCAGGTCGATTCCTAATGGATTATTCTAATTTAGAATTTCTAGTAGTGACTCGGAGTCTGCATTCGCACCCGGTGTATGACAATAGGCTCATCAACTATGTACTCCATGAGACGTAAATGTAACTGGCGAAACGTGGGAGTGTACTGCACTCCTCTGCCTACATCTTTGGGGATTACAGGTGTAATATTACGTATATATATGTATTTTATAACTACGCCGTATGTTTATATAATAGCCTAGCAAATAGGCAGACGAGCCACCTGTTTGCACCGTCGTCTATGGTCATTTGCAACACCAGAGGAGTGGTCAATGTTTTGCTGGCTTTGGAGGAGGGGTCTTTTTACATCCTGTTAATAGAAAAAAATAGTAAGCCTCAAAGGCATTAATTAAGAATGTAATGGAAGCATTCTATAGATTATTATTCATTTGTTTACTTGAAGAGCGTAGCAAATCTAAAAAAATATGTACATACTTGAACACGTCTTATATATTAGTTAGCATTTAATCTACATGTAAATAATTCACATACCTTACACAGCCTCTTCCTCTCTTCTGCGATAACCGAAATCTGAAAGGAAAAGGAAACGATATAACATTAAGTTTTGATTAACTTGTATAAATTTATTTCTCAAAGCTTACAAATGTTTTACCAGTACTCTTGAGATAATAATATGTATGTAGTACCGTACATCTGGTATAATAATTTTATGACATTTATATTTTTATCATATAATTCTAATTTCGTAGAGGAGTTATTTAATTAAGGATATTGTGTAATTCTTGTAAACTTTTTTAAACTTGTATATAATTATAGTGATAAAATGTATGTAATTCCTTTACTACAGCTGTCTTCATGTGACATTTTCACAAGAGATTATTTTTATAATTTAGCAGCACATGCGTGTCAGAATATATTAAGCGCTAAACGTAAGTACAAAGTGAACGTCCATAGAGAAATGAAAGTATGTATAACAATAGCGTATCATCAAATAATTGTACAATTGGTACAAGAGAAGAGTCCCGGCGAGACTATACCCGCGTTGACGGTTCCCACGGGCGCTCTATCCCGCTACTTGATAAGTTAATTCGCCGCCGGCTCAGTGCGAAGGTATTATGTATACATACAAACAAGATTCTTTCGCTATATATTGGTATGTATATATATGATTGATATAATTTTTACATGTGTCGCCTAGATGTATTAACGCGCTAAGTCGCACTTAGCCAACGTGGCAAGCTACGACTAGAAAATCACCTTATTATAAAAGAAAATTCGTCTGTGTGAAAGAAACAAAGTGTTGATAACAATTTTTCAAAATAAACTGACTTATATTTTGGTCATTAACAAATATTATCAATGTTTAAATGTGTTGTTTATTTAATGCCTTGGTTGTCGATCGTTAAAAATCTTCATAAAATTGAACTGGACAGAATAAGAAAGGCTATAAATAAAACAGGAAACGCGCTGATATTACATTAACTCAGATTTTCCAGCAGGCTTTTTTTAAATTTTTTGCAACATTCGGGATGTCCTGTCGGATATTCTATCTATTGTCTAATCTGCTAAACAAAGAACTTAATTTATTTCCAATTCGATACACTAAACTGTATTGACCGAACCATACAATTAGATTTGGTAAAAACGTAACATCACGCCTGTAATCCCCGAAGGCGTAGGCAGGGGAGTGTAGTGTACCCCAACGTTTCCCCAGTTACGTTTAAGTCCCACAATGGAATACGTGGAGAGCCTATTGCCATACACCGGGCACACATCCAGACTCCGAATGACTACTGGAAATTCTAAATTAGAAAATTCCAGCACCACCCGACCCGGGATTTGAACCCAGGACCTCCCGATCGGCAGTCGCGCTTGCAACCACTCGATCAACGACGCAGTCAATTAGATTTGGTATACAAAGAAATATGAAAATGTTTTTACACAGTGATTGTATTTATTGGACACAAAGACCTAACGCCAAGCAAAACTTATCAAATCGCAGTCAGCATATGTCTCCCATCGCAATAGAAGGATTGCGATAAAAAAGAAATGAATCCGTATGGTATACATAATATTATGTTGATCTATTTTGCGTACCAATACACCCCTAACATACCCATTTTAAGATTAATATCATTTGCCTTGACAGTGAAGGAAAACATTGTGAAGAAGGTTGCATACATTGGAATTCTTTATAATGGTTTCTAAGGTGCTAGCGTGGCAGACTGTGAGCGTAGCTTTTCTGCTTCCTATCCTAATAGAGACCTTTGTTCAGAAGTGGAACGATCAGTTGATGGATGTCGGTCGCCTTTGGGGTGACGGAACACGGGTTAGAAAATTTGCAAATTTTCATTGAATTCAACAATAAAGTCGAATGGTGTTGTGTAAATTATAGATTGATTACCTACTAACAAATGATTAATGTGTACGCATTATCCATAGAACAATGGACATAAATATATAATTAAAACATTGTAGTATGTATATTGTTAAACAATTCTACTCGAAAATTCAATCAAATAATTATATAGCATTTGAGTTGATTAAATTCTTAATATACTGTTCAATGTGACATTTAACAACGGACAAATAAATTCCGACCGACTGTAGATAAAATACAAAAGCAAACCTAAATCTAAGACAATCTGTTATCAATAAGCCCCTTAACATTACAGGGTCGTAAATGAACGGAGGCTTAAAACATTGCAACTGCAACTTGCAACTGTGTCGAAATAAATCCTTCTTGGTCAGTATTAGGCAATCATTAATGGTATTGGTATATTTATTGGCGGCGCTAACTAGGGTCTTAAATTCACATAAAGATTGTACCATTTATAAAGGCAGTTTAAGACATGTCCGGATAAGTTATAAAAAGTTTGTAAGCATCTAGATATTTTATAAGTGTGAGAATGAAATTTATGGTATCTAACCTGGAATTTTAATATAAAATATTAGATACGATATAATATTACAAAACTCAAATTAAAATACGAGAACAGACCATTATGTTAAATTAAGGAAAACACGAATATAATTCATTATAAACGAACCAACTGGCGAACATCCAAAAGTCATTCAACTCATGATATTGACCTTGCCCTAATGTAACATCACGCCTGCAATCCCCGAAGGGGTAGGCAGAGGATTGTAGTACACTCATCGTTACACGAAGTGGAAAAGACGAGATATCTAAGAAGACAATATAATCTATATATAACTGAATAATAAGAGAAAAATAAACGCTCATAACAATCGTCTCTGACTTGTCCCGACAACGTTTTAATATTGTATACAGTAATAATAAACATACAGACACAGTAAAGGCAATTTAGGTAGAAAATAAGGCATAGAACTACTCGTATGTATATAGAATACGAAAAACAGTATGTTATAAGCAGATTATATAGATAGATAGAATCATGAAGCCGTAAGCAATAGATGCGAGAGATAGAAGACTGTTGACACAAATAGTAAATGAAGAAAATGTGACAATGATTGACGAGCGAGGAAGACACAGACACTGTATAGACGACTCGAAAAGAGAACATGTTAGGACTATTTCCATACAAGATGTTAAGACAGAGAAAGAAAGAGTATAAACAGTTATAGGATAATGTTTCTAGAGGACAGTAAACTTACGTAGGTACACAAATATGTTAATAAACAAATACAATTGAATTATGATTGATGAGCGTGAATCAGATGAAAGTGTGACTAAGATTCTGACCAAAGGTCACTTCATTACATAATTCGATTGAATTATTCAAATGAGCATGAATAAAACATGGCTTGGTTACGTCAGATTTATTCACGCATTGAATTTTATGTACGTTCAAAAAGGCCAAGGAAGATACTGTGGCAATAACTCTATATATCACCTGTGTTCAATTGGTCTTGACGGATTGTATTAATAGCGAAAACCATGGTAATATGAATTAAAATACCAACGCTTAGGGACAGAATATGAATATGAGACTTGTCTTAATAGTAATGCGCGATATTAATGACACGTAGCAAAGTGTCGTACTTTGCCTGCCCCTACGGGGTTACAGGTGTGATGTTACGTTTTAACAAACAACCTGTTTCACTAATAACACTACCTACTTTGTAATTATTTCGAGGACCCCTTTCGATTCTAGAATATCTAGTGTCAATTTCGGTATTTATCTCAAATGTATCCATTTTTGGGCTGTACCTATATTGCTCCTAAAATATGTAGTACCTACATAAAAATATTGAAATAAATTCTGTTGCCAGTTGTTTCGTAACATTGAAACGTTATGAAGATGTTCTAGGTCATCCGAAGCGCGCTCACATTATGACCACATTGACCACAAATGAGAATTGCCGTTTAGTAGGTTAGGTCAAGTTAGAATAATATAAAGTTAACTCTTGTTTTTTCTTGCCATAAAGATTTTTGAACCGTTGTATACAATTAACACGAATATGTTCAAAATAGTACGTAAAACATAATAAAGCCTTCTTTATTTCTTTATTGTGACAGTGTAAACACCATTTAATATCTAAATTATATAAGGATCATGAAATTACACGATGATACGTGTATGACAATTAAGTAATCATAGCGTAGAAATTTAGAAAAATATCGTTATTTATTTCCTACGTGTTCTGATTACTAAGAGAACTGCTGGATCTCAAACCAGTCATCGTTTGTGCCATGTACCAACCCGCTGATCACATAAAATTGGACAGGGTGGTAAATGAACCAGCAGCATCCAGTCGGGAGCACCACTTAACAAGCCAGTAGAATCTAAAAATGCAATAGTCACGTTTTATTACCACGTGTAGATAACCAACTTTGCTTTCGGATAACAATGAGACAGCAGTAATCAAAATGAAATACCAAGATACACGCCTACACGGCCTGCCTCCACGTATGCATTGTTTATCGATCGCCTATCTTCATATCTTCATCATAAATTAATAAAAACCTTTCGCTAAAGGAGATCGCAATCGCGTTATTAATGAATGCGCTTTCGAGCACCCAGCCTCAATGGTACATTCAACTTTTATATTTATTTCCAGTAGACCTGCTTTTGCTCCATAATGTGAGTGGTTAATAATATTATGCTCATCATATCATGCATAATGCAGTCTCATAATAATAATACATCGTAGCTCGCATGTACGGCAATTTAAAGAAAAAAATACCTTTAAGTAATTTGTGTCAACCGTGCTGAAATATAATGGCAATTACGGAAAAAATCTAGGCCCGTCTCGGAGCTAGCTTCGGACTGCCTTACTTGTATCGACAAAATTATTTTTACGGTACCAAATTCTTGTGGCATCAAAAAATAAACCCTACACGTATACACTTAGAGTTGCAATTGGTGTTCGTGGTAGGAAAATATAAAATTGTCCTGTGGTCGCATAGCGCACGAGACATGTCCCAAGACATTACACGATCCTGTGAAAAGGAGAAAAAAAAATAGAAATGGCTCACGGCACGGCATCCTTTTACAAACTTACATGTCGACGCATAAGTCGCATAACGCATCGATTGACGCGCGTCTGTCACGTGAATATCCGCCTTATTTGTATACGATTAAAGTTGTAATTTGTTTATTGATCGTATGAGTTATTGCACGGTCGTATTGCATAAAATAATTTTATTACTATCCACGGTTATTATCCTATGTTGGTGCTATTTTAGGACGTGATGGGTTCAACAATGACCTCTAATGGCGGCGGCGCTGTGAGACTCCATTATCTTGAGATATTACGATATTTTTAGCTTCGAAATAAAACAGCGTTGACGTGTTACGTGTTGGGACACTTGGATGTACTGGATGCTGTGATCAATCATTATAGACGAGGCTTTTATTCTTTAGAAATGGTATAGGTTCTCGAGTATAAGATATACATTTATTGTCCTTATTTAGAAATGTTATACCTATTAATATATACATTCGAATAGAAGACATGTTGACCAACGTTAATAATACTAAATAGTAACATGTAGGTAGTTATGACTTTATTGTAAAATACACAATAGGGCAGAAATTACAACAGAAAATAGCAGAAGATAATTAAAGTTTTAATTAATTTTCATTTTGTTATATTTATTTTTAAATATATAATTGATAACAACAAATTTTTAAAGTTGCATGGACGACTTTTACTTTTATTTAAAATAAGGCTAAAGGCTCATCGACAAACAGTTACATGTTTTAAAAAATAGTAAAAATTAAGCAGCAGGACGAAGATTTGTGATGTGTTAAAGGGCTAACTTTTGTAAAATAATAATAAACTCATATAATCGTTAAAGAGATAGGCAGGGGAGTGTAGTATACTCCAACATTTCATAAGTTATGTTTTGCGTCCAATACGACGTACGATACAAGTACGTCTTAATTTATATATAATAATATGCCTATGATTTTCTTATGGTTTTAAACAGGCTACACATATTTATATTAAATATTGTTGAAGGAAAACCTCATAAGGAAACCGGCACACCTTCGCGTTCTTCGTAATGTTTGCGGATAAACATGTGGAAGCTGCCGATCAACGTATGATTATGGTGGCAAGCTATGGCCTTAGCCCTCCTTATTATAAATTAAAATTGTGATCAACAGTAGAACGAAGTAAGGATTCATGATGATGAGAAATATTACCCGAATCCTTATTTTTAAGCTCTAAGGACTTTAAGCAAGTACCGTAAAAAAACAATAAAAATGCTTAGATACGCATATACATTACAATACAATATACTTTATCGCACACCAACATACGACGAGCCATAAATATATATGTATGTAAATTACATTATGCACAATTCATTACGCACTATAAGGCAGTTATAGCAGAATATATGGGACCTTGGAACATCTCTAGACACGAATGTATAGAGTATGGGCACGATGTAAATATTATATCAAGTGCATGCAATTATTGCAACATAGCCGTGCACCGGTGACCTCACACGAAGCCACACAAAGCCGAGGTAAGGAAACCTGCTGGACTCAATTGTATTACGACTGATGACGGCAATCACACTTTGCCTGTTCGAGAATCATTGAATGAATTTATTATCAGTTGAACATTTCACAAACATAAATATATCTAGAATCCTTATTCCTATATAGTTAAGCCTCGTCCCTTCGCAATAGTGCACCGAGTGACAAGTTTCTTTATCCCTACAGACCTGATTTGCTTCTTCAATATTTATCACTTTCAAAAACGCATGTCCGTTTCGGAAACTTCTGACTACCCCCATCAGCCAGTGTCTAGTCAAATAAGTCTATTTGACCAAGATAGGTAAGTTTTGGTCTCCCTCGGCACTTTCAACAACAGTATCTATTTTTGTCCATGGTTATTTCATCTATATATATTTACATGTATGTACACAATATATATATTGATATAATGAACTAATTAGTTACCTGCCAAGTTAGGTACCTGCCTAACTTAGAACCAAATGACGATCTAAGTGTTGTCCCAAGTTTCTTCCCATTATTACCATTAACAAGAATAGATACCACCATTATTACCATTAACAAGAATATGATACAATTAACAAGAATAGAGATCAATTCTGAATACAGTCAGAATGCATCCCAACTTACTATTCTGGCCGTCACAGTGAACGCCCTTTTACGGGCTTGACATAAAACTAGAGCCTTTATTCGACTATAAACTTCTCGTAGAAACGATACAAACATCACTTTATGGCTATTATCAATGTTATAACATAAAACGACATCATAAGTATTCGTTTTATATACTCGTATATTGTTAACATTTAAACGTTAAATTTGCTAAATTCTTAGACAATATACCTATAAGAAGACAGCGGGAAGCTGCTGGATTCGGAAGGCCCAGGACCGGAATTGGCGCCAATTAGGGGAGGCCTATGTCTAGCAGTGGACATCTAAAGGCTGACGATGATGATGATGATGATGATGATGATGATGATGATGATGATGATGATGATGATGACGATGATGATAATGATGATGATGATGATGATGACGATGATGATAATGATGATGATTATTGAGAACAGTTGTGCTTTTGACACATTTTTGTACAAAAAATAAGACAACAAATATTCTAGTAAGCAATTACATATGTATTATGTAAGATATGCTATATTCTTATTTGATTTAAAAAAAAATGCTTTTGAATTTGCGTACTTTACGAATATACATATACTTATGAGCTTTTATTTAACATTTTTATTCTCCCTAATTCAAGATGGGACGCCCATTAACCACGCACGTTTCAAATAAACAATATTCTGTATGAATTAATGAAACAGTGCAACAATCAATATACTTAGGTACATGTGTGGAAATTTATTTATATTCATAAATTCACATGAGTGTGTGACTAAATCTAGGTTATATAATATATACCTACTGCCGATAAAATAGCAATTTACGTTCTGCTATCGACATCCGCCAGCGTCAAATTGTTTAATAGATTAATATAAAATTATGTCCCTATCGCCTGACGAAAATCATTTATTCTGCAGACTGATGAAGACAGACATGAAGTTTGATTATTATGCAACATTTAAGTCTGTCGGCTAACAAAATCTCCGAATATTTTACATATACAGGGAAATAGGAGTCGTTTCTCATCAGAAACTATTGTATTTTCAAAAGACCATAATTTTAATATTGTATGCACTATAATAAAATTTAAAAACGTCAAGTCAAAATATGTATATAGTAGCAATATACAATTGTTACCGATTAAATTAAATACGTTATTAACATATAGTACGAATTTCGGGATAATCCGAATAGTTTTAAACCTACCCGACGTCCTGCTTCATCGTAACTCCACGATTGCAGGAAGTCATTACATACATATAGGTAAAATGTCAGAATACACACTTTGTAAGCGGTGATAAAATTAATTTCACAAAAAAATCCTACGAACTTATTTAGTAATAATACATTTCGAGATTATGGACAATTTCCTGGACAACTGATTAAGGTTATGTTACCATCTATATTATTTCGTAACACATATTGAGTTGCCGTTAAGAGCCTTAAAATTTCCGTCGCCGGCTATATCTAACGCCATATAAATATATCATACGAGTAATCGATTTACATCGTAGAGACGTGTATGGAGAAACATTGTTAGAACTGTAAAATATTGCACATTAATAATATTACACCATAAAGTTCATATTAAACCATAATGTTCATATTAAACTATTCTTTTTTAACGAAACAAACATACAGTCTGAAAATATATCTCAAATAGATCTTACGTGTTTCTACTTTACACACCGTTGTCCTTCTTTCTACTACGTCCTTTATCCCTTCTTTATCATAGCTTTCAATAGATAAACGAACGAGAGGTGCGGAATAATTTTAAATAGAAACAAATAATACATAGAACAGGAAACTCACTACAATTATCGTAATTTTAATTTAAAAAGCAAACAACTACCTACTGTTCTTTAATTAATTCGATACAATGAGTAGCGTAGAAACACTGGGTTTATTTTATATAAAATACTTGTGTTTCCAGAACCAGTGCTAGCCTAGTGGTTAAGAATTCAGCCTCTCAATCCGAGGGTACTGCCAGTAAATATTTTTTGTATTTGTGTTGTGTTGTGTTGATGTTGAAGTTAGCTATTTCAATCATTGTAGGCACAGTCTGCGCTATGCTACCAAAAAGCTTATAATGTGTCTAAATACTTACGTAGACGCTTTTACACTCAGACAGAGAAGAAGCAGTGATACTTATCATAGAGATGTCTGTCACAACATCTACTAGGTCAGCCGTGAGTTTCATTGACTATTGAACCAATAGTTCAATCATATAATAACATACATATGTCAAAATACCTTGAAGTACTACAGCATTTAAATGCATAATATTAATAAAAAAGGATTTTTAGAACCCTACGATAACTTAAAACGTAACAAAATAAAAAACGGCTTAGTACTTTGTACAGGTCAGCGAACTTTAATCTGAATTGTGTTATACAGCTTACTATCTGAATGTCAAACCCATGTCAACTGTGAACAATAAAAGGTAGGAACCAGATCCTATTAAACCTCTGTCTGTCAAAATAACACTTTTGTGCCCATTGCCTCGAATAATGTTTTTATTTCTGTGTGAAGTAAAAAAAAGGGACGTCACACCTATAATCCCCGAAGAGGTAGGCAGAGGAGTGCAGTACACTCCCACGTTCAGTTACGTTTATATCCCACGGAATAGATGGTGAGCCTATAGCCTATGTGAAATAAAAACACCTAAACAGACATATGCTCCTGGAACGCAGACCTTGGTGAGCTTTATATGTCCAATAAGTTTCTTTTTATAATACTCTAAATCAGTATCAAAAACCCATTCACCCTTGTTTTGAACAACCACACTCGCACATCTACTACAACAAATACTGAACTACAATACGTCAATATAAAACCACACAAATAGGTTATGAAACACGTTGAAGTATTTAATCTAACACGTCGCGAATACATAATGACAGCAAAGGAGCAAATATTAAATGACTAACACGGACATCGTGACTGATGTTATGGTTATTATTTGATTTTCCTGTATTAATTTGCAACAAAGAATTATTATAAAAGTTAGTACCTACCTACATTATAAAATAATCTGCATCTAATCTATTTACCTGATACGAAGAACAGTACAGTCTGTATCCTAGAATTGTACTTATTAAAGAGTATAAGAATTATTATTATATTATTACGCTATTACTCTTGAAGGGTAAGCGGCGAGCATTACAGACCAAATACACTTATAGATATTATGAGCATTTCTACGTTCAGCACTCTTTTCATATACATACGACTGTTATTAGCAAGTTTTAACTCCCCAAAAAGAAACCAATATGAATGGACGATTAGAAAAGTATTCCAAGACTTGAAAAAAATAATTTTTCAAGTCTCATTATCGTTAAAGATTCATCTTTTTTCACAAACGTGTCGTTAAACATGATTATATGGGCTACGAACACATTCAAAAATGAAATTCTGATGCTATAATATTATCACGATGTTTTAAAAATAATAGCCTTTATTATTCCAGCCCCAATACATAAAAATAACGACATCGCTGAAATCTATTCTTTCATCAATATAATTTCACTTTTATATCAAAAACAATACTCTTGCATAAATTTTTCAAATTGTTATTTCTCAAAATTGCTTTCGAAATTGCCGATTGCAGTCATTTTCAACATAATGGTCTTATTATCTCACACATTAAGTGATGTCTTTAATTTTTATGTCGCCTAATACGTCGATGTGTCAATTTTGTGTTCTTTTTTCAAATCGCAAAATGTAGACAAAAAGTAAAGCTGTATTTTAATGGTAACACGTAACCAAAAACGTAACAACACACCTGTTTTAATGCTCAATTTTAATTCTCCTGTCAGCGTCACATCTGTCACTGACAATTATTCTCTTCCCCTACATTTATCTTCATGTACATATTCGTCACTGTACTCTCGGGAGCAAGGCCGCGGCTAACAGTCTATTAAACATAATCATGTTACTGTTTTCAATCTGATAGACCATTTCCTTCTGGGTTCGATATCATACCAGGTGTCTCAGGGGTAAGCAGAGAGCACCGTGCACCAAATATATTCATCCTCTCTGTCCTGATGTGTTTCTTCTACATTCATCATTCTCTGCGTACATCCACACCAGCTATGAAAGCTTCAGGCTCTCCCAACAGCCAATATATGACTGAGATCATCTTAATATATATAAGTTTCTTATCTCGAACTAAAACATGCAACCATCTGACACTTCCTTACGTTTTCAAAATCTAATGACATAAGCCTCAGCGAAGACTGCGTTTATGAACTGCCAATTCGGACCGTAAAATATTCAGATTGGACAGATTATACTGAACGTTTAACCAGATTATAATAAAAAAATAAATTATTCATATCTATAAGTTTTCATTTTATATTGTTATACTCGATCAATCTGAAATCGTAGTACCTACATTTAAAGAATTATGCCCAATATAAACTAACTGATAGCTTTCACGATATTCAAAAGGCCCTACGGCAAACCTCACTATAGCGTAATACACAATGAAATTTACTTTGTCACGCAATAAATTAAATGCCACACATTCAATCCATTAATAAGCATACATTTATAATATGTAAATATATACTCTTATAGTCTATCAGCCGTCTGGTTACCATAACACAAGCTTTCTTGGTGCCTACTGCCTACTTTGGGATCAGATGGGCGTGTGTGGAGATGTCCCAAGATATTATTATTATTCTTTCATTCAATTTATCAAAATGTTTAAGTACGAATCAGTTTAAACACAAAATCATCAGAGCGTTCATAATACATACATATGTATATGTACATTCCCTAAATTAAAACCGCGAGAGGAGTGATTGAATTCGAACAAATGATAAATGATAAAAAACTTGCAAAATATTCTTGAACGGCTCGACAAAAGAATTTTTTAATAATAAAATTTTAAATTTTTCTTAATTGCGATTTTATATGCAATAAAATATTAATTAGTTAACAACTATTAGTTGACGTGGCCCCATGATTTAATATAAATTATTAGCAAGCAATAGGCATCTATATATTCAATTCTTAATGATTGTAAATTAATGAGACGGTGATATTAAAATTTACGAATACAATCACTGCAATATTACTGCAATATTACTTATTAAACATTCTTTAAATTTTTTGACCAAATAAACTCAGGAAAGGATAGTAATAAAAATATCTATGACCCAGTCTGATACCTTAGGCATTAAATAAATAAGAACACAGAGGACTTGCTTTAACATCACGTTATCAAGTTTAAATTTGCAAAATAACTAGTAGTTACATAACATCACGCTTATATCGCCCTGAAGGGCAGAAAAGTTCGGTACTTCCTGTACTCAGGGTTGGAGTACAGTATTGGAATAGAGCCTCTTCCCATATATTGAACAAAAAGCCAGGCTCATAAAAAAACTCTAAAAAAACCCCACTAATACTTTGCCAGTCCGGGGATCGAAGACAGGACCTCTTGATTAGCAGTCACGCTTGTAACCACTAAGTCTATTGGTTAAAAAGCGTGAACGAGCACGAGGCACAGAACTCCGCGTTATTGGCACTTAAAATAATAAAACAAAATTTAAAATACAATCCACTCAATTTCCGGGCACTGTTTAAGTTCCGGTTTAAGAAAGGCTTTACAAATGGTACCATCAGAAGAGCCGTCTGCCTTTTGACATTAAGAAATGTATAATTACTATTCCTGACCGATTTTCAACGCCTACACCTATCCCCTGAAATTTTAACAGCGTATTTTTATAACATACCTACATACCTAAATGAGCGCTGTAGGCATAAAGTTTTTTAATATTCGATTGCTAATTAGTGAAAGGGAATAAAATTATATTCATGAAAAATCTTACTCATTCTTTATAATATTCGTTTCTAACTTGCTAGGTACCTTTATGTATTTTTAAATATGTAACGTAGGAAAAATAAATTCCAATATCACTCCTCGCGGAAGTGTTGCAAAGGAATAGGTAGTAATCTTAAATAGATGGTTCACTCATAGATAGCAGCAACCGAGCCCGACAAAACTACATATATACGTAGGTATTTGACTTTTGAAAAAAGTTTCTAGAATTCATTAGAAGCAGTGCCAGTCCGCACACCTATTTAACATGCATGTATTTTATATCTCATTTATCAGATGGTTACATATTTTATTAAGAGTAT
>DWDT01000400.1:0-21522 GCA_018245595.1 Microceris scylla
CTGTAACGGTTGGATAAGATATAATATCACTGCTTGTTAAGGAATATATCGGGAGGAAACTTGCACACGTTAGAGGTCTCTACAATGATCTTTGATGTGCATGAAGTCTAAAATCCATAAACGGCCTGCTGCTGCATGGCAGACTATGGCATGAATACTTTTTATTGTAAGAAGAGTAGAACCCTCCTATGCGTATGCGAGTGTTCTGCATTCCTCTGCCTACCTCCTCGCGGATTACGGGCGTGAAGTTACGTTGTGAAAAGAGTACAGTATGCAACAGTGGACCGATAAAAGGGTTGATGATGACATCCTCTATATACGATTACTTCTCTATAGGTTTCTTCCAAACAAATAAATTTCATGACATAAGAGATACATGTAAATATTAATAATATTAACAACTGTGTTTATATTTGAGAATGTAACAAAATTTCCAGATGCAAGGCTTACGTCAAAAATCCAAAACGTCTAGCGTGAGGACCTGCACCACGGTGACTTTCAGAAGCAGCAACACTCAGGTGGGGCGTGGCAGCTGCAATCTCAGCGTCCAGTACGGAAGGGTCATCAGAACCAACTCGGTGAGGGAGAACGGATGGAAGGAACGATACCAGAAGAGCTCGCAGTTTTTGTAGATGTATGCGAAATATGTAAAAGATATTATGATTATTATATGTCATAAAAGTATAAAAATATGTTAATAATATTTTAATAGCATTAATATACTTAGAAGCGCGTTAATGCTTTAATTTATATGACTCCATACATACTTATGTATATACAACGTATATATACAGACACATGTATGTGTATATACAACGCGCAGAAGTTAACTTGTCACATGCGAGAAGTGCGCTTTCCTTCCCAAGAACTCATTCCACCTACCAACGTCTACCGCTCTCGCATCACGTGGCGTTATTACATCACCATGGTGAGGTGCCTAGTTAACTTTTGCGAGTTATATTCTGTTATACATAATTGAGGGTTTTTATGGGTAATTTATTCCAACATTTAACACTGGCACAAATAAATACAGCCACTATATTTATTAAATGTTACATATTTTTATATTTGCTGTTACGATTAGTATAAAAGTAAACGGGAATGCTACTAAAGATTTTAAGCCAATTCGAAATTTGAAATTTAACAAAATATTAAATCCGTCACAGCGACAACATTTCATAGATACGAAATCGCATAGTCGGTGAAACGTTTCCAAGGAATTAGATAAAACTAGAATAATATAGATAATAATATTAATGAATATTGGAACAGTCCATATTGAAAATGTACGCCATTTATTATTTTTAGTAGAATAATTAAGATACGTACAAGCTTTGTGAAAAATACTGGCCAGATATCCAAATATTCTGCAGCTATTTGTGAACAAGATTATAGGAAAGTACAACGAAGCATTTAAATATTATATATACATATATTATTTTATTATTAATAGTATTTGTTATAGTATAAGGTAAAATAAAGCGTTAGTTCAAAACAAATTGTATTTAAACAACCTTTGTAAATCCATTGGTTTTTTGTGATAACGTTGCTTAACCGGTAATGTACGAATATATATATAAGCCTTTACGATTGGGATTTTAAACTATAGAACTTATTTTGCGTATAAAATAGCAATAATGCTTAAATAATATGTGATTTTAA
This sequence comes from Microceris scylla, assembly GCA_018245595.1. Taxonomy (NCBI): domain Eukaryota; kingdom Metazoa; phylum Arthropoda; class Insecta; order Lepidoptera; family Hesperiidae; genus Microceris; species Microceris scylla. The sequence goes on from DWDT01000400.1 coordinate 1,663, forward strand.
GTTTTTTATCCAGTCATTTAAAGAATGAAATGTATATTAAAAGTGAACGAACGATTTACATAATCGATTTTATTAGAATCGATATAAAAATTAAGTCTAGTCACCTGAAAACGAATGTAAGTTTAAATTATATTAAAATTACGTATTAAATTCTGAATGCTTTGTGCACTGAATTTATTAACTGTAGTATATAATAAGCCTTTTAAATATATATTATGTATGTACATAATTACCTAGGTATGTATATGTATGTTGCTTGAATTTTGAAATTATAAAGCATTATAGTAAACAGTTATAGTAAAAGCGATTATAAATAGTACTAATTTGAACGAAACAAAATTTGAACACAACAAAACAAATTTAATATTACATCCAAGGTTACCTTTAATAAGCAAATTAAATGAATAAAGTATAAAAATATTCATACAGGCAATATTTTCGCTTTAGCATAATTATGGTACTTTGCACCGAAATAAATTGGATATTTAACTTTGAATATGTTCATTCCTATTCTATTCTAATAATATACTATTCTAATAACTTTTAGCGTTTTTTTTTGGAAAATCGACAGTAGCGCCACCCAAATTTACTTTTCTGAAGGACACTTTTACACGCGAGAATATATTTCTCCTTACCTCTGTCGTCCATGTATAAAAATAACATTACGACAGTTGCTGTAACCGGAAATACATAGTTTTAGTGATGGCGTTTCAGAGTATTTCAAAATGTATGGCATTTGTGCATCACGGGTACTATCAATTTTCCGTACTGTTTGGTATATTAGTTTCGTGTTATACTGCGTATTATATAGGGCTCCAGATTTGATTCTGTGCGAATATATAAGTAATAAATTCGCTTATCTATATTTAGTGTATGACGTACTATCTTTGCATCTGCCTTTTGCACGATACAAGAAGTTAGAAGGATTTTAACCGTATCGCTATGTAGAAATACCTAAATATGAAATTATTTATACATATATTATAGATATTGTTGTTGTTTGCTTGCACGTCGTATATTTCTTGAAATATGTTTAACAATTATAATAAACGAAGCCTGTTGGTTGAGAAATGTTGATAATAATAATAATGGCACAGCGAAAATTATATTACACTTACATTTATTTGAAAATGTCTCAAGTTGTCATGAGAATTCTGTAGAAATACGTAATATATGAACGTGTAGATAAAAATATTGTAAATAAACAATATATTGCTGAAATATTATTTCGTTTATATTTATGTTATACATATAAACCGCAAACCGCCAGCAGAAGGCTACCTAATATTTTTTGGACATTTCCACCCATCTGATTTCGTACCGAAATTTTACCTTAAATCTGCAATAGGTTCATTGGCCATCAAGTTAGAGTTTCCTAGGGGATTTTTATTTTTATTTAGTGACCTTGACTTTGTGAGGGTTCGATTCTTGTCAAATAATCAAATGTTAGTATATTGAGCATGAGTCATTGGCAATAACTATACAATATTTTTTTAATTAGTGCTAAGTAATCATTGGGGTTTAAATTGAGTTTTTGCGATGACACTAATTCTACTATTTATAATTTTATATTGTCACAATAGAGTCGTGATTTTTCATTTTTAATAGGTTCTTTTCTAGTTCGATAATAAAATAACTGTTGAGATAAATGTAGAAAAATAGAATGAAAAATCCAACGCCAAATAAATATTTTCTATGGATATCACCTATCAGAGTATAGCGACATCTTTTTCTTAGCCTTAAAACTATTAGGCGCGTAGGACTGTAAATAAGATTCAACTTTATTGGATAGATGGCGCCATATTGAGCGGTATCATTCGAAATTTTATAAATAATAGGTATATCAAATGTCAGTAAGGTATATTTATATTATGCATAATAATATTATTATGGTTAATACTCAACAAAATAAAATGAAGTAAGGACTCCGTACGTAAAATCAACTAGTGATGTACCCATATACTCGTATACTAAATTGACAATTGTACCTACATCATTTACTTAATTGAAAATTGTATCATTGACATTGGCTATGCTATCGAATTGGAACATCTGTTATGATAGATAATATAGTCTAAATTGTAATAAATAAATGAATAAATATACTTAGAAGATACACAACAGAAACATACATACATTGGTAGGAAGGTCAGAGCGTGGAGCAAAAATGCGAGAAGTATTTTTCTTTACGATATGTCATTCGCTGTAGGCCGTACTGAAATTTATAGCATCAACGGGTGAGGCCGACGAGTTTGATAAAGTTGAAGAGTAGCACTGTGCCAGTAAAGTAAGGGCACATGCACAATGTATGTAAAACAATTTGATTTTTTTACATGAAGTATTATTAATTTCGAAAATTAGTACAGCGCGTCACCATACGTATTTTCGAAATGTTTGAATGAAATATGTATAAAATATATGAAATATAAAATATTGTTTAATATTTATAAGTATGTCATTAACTTAGTCTATGTTTCTGTTATTCGCCTATTCTTCGGATAACAATAAATCACCGATAAAAAATATCACCGAAAATTATTCGATCAATAGGTCAAATCTTCTTTTTTCTTATCACGTTCTTTTGAATGGATATATCGACTGTTACTTTTGTTTTTCTTTCTACCCTCAAATAACATTACATTAAGATATTGAATTGAGTAGAAAGCGGACTATATTGCAACCCTTTTACGTACCTCTAGCGGACCCGTATGACGGAGACTTCTAGAAGCGTAGAGCTTACTTTTTGCTTCTCTTATTCGTATTAGTAAAGAGAGAGAGAGACAGAGAGAGAGATAAAATGAGTAGAGGATATTGTACGCAATTTTATATTACAAAATAAGATTTCCCAATTGTACAGCCTATGAATGACACGTACACCACTTTTGTTGTCCAGCTTTATGGGTCGGGTGGCGAAGAGGGTGTTTTAGAGATTATGGTGATTCATAGATTCCGCAACGTATGTTTGGACAAACGTGATAATAATGTTGGATATATGTTTAGTTCCGCCGGACACACGGTACGACTATAACAGTTAAGGTCTCTGTTTGTTATGACTTGAGCAAATATTAACTTCACGGTCTTTGTTCTTTTACTTCCGTTATTATCAAAACTTTTATCGACCCACCGTCGAACACAGCTCCCGTCTAAGGTCGAGAAGGTTTAAGGCTCTCAATGGTAAAATAAGGAAAGCCGTTGAATCATATACTAGCTAAGTAAGGTAAGTTGTCGACTCAAAAGCATAACAGGGGTTCATCATCAGCCTATTACAGTCCACTGCTGGACATAGGCCTACCCAAAAGGGGGCTTATACCCATAATCTCCACGCTGGGCATGCGGGTTGAAGATCGCAGTGGTTAATACTTGGAAATTATTTCTTTAAACTATTCCTTTTTTACTGTGGTGAAGGGATTAGATTTAAACGTAGATAACATCCCGATTGCCAGGACACGGAGGGAGTACAGTGACCTTGTGAACACGTCGCTCGAGGAAGCTCTTTCCATAGAGCCGGTTGTAATTAAAATGTCACAGAAACGACACGAAATTGGCAACCATATTAATTAGAAACTTGAGACCTTCTCATAAAACCAAAGTAGCGATACAAAAAAGTTCCTACATGGATTATGTCACAGGCAGTATTTATTCTTTTTTCATAGTTATTTGGGATATTTTTATAAGTATTGATATATATTAATATGTATATATGTAGACACGTCATCATCATCGACAGCCTCTAGATGTCCACTGCTGGACATGAGTCTTCCCTATTCGGTGCCACTCCTTCCGTTCCTGGGCCTACCGAATCCAGCAGCTTCCCGCTGTCTTCTTCAGGTCGTCAGATCATCTGATAGGAGGGTGACCTACGCTCCTTTTACAGAGACGTGTGTAGTTACATATCGCTCATTTGCGACTAGAGAGAAATATCTCAAAAACATTTCCTTGGCTGCCTCGTTGGTCGAGTCAAGCGTGCGAAGTAAGCGCGACTGTTGATCGGAAGGTCCTGGGTTCCTGGGATCCCAGGTAGGGTACTACTGAATTTTTTTAATTTACAATTTCTATTAGTGACTCGGAGTCTGGATCTGTGCCCGGTGTATGGCAATATGCTCGCCACTTATTCCATGGGACGTAAACGTAACTGGTGAGATGTGGGAGTGTACTACACTCCTCTGCCCTTCCCCTTCGGGGATTACAGGCGTGATGTTACGTGTTACGCTCTTTCGGAAAACAGTTCAGAAAGTTTTAAATCATAGTTATTAAAAAATTAACCTCTACTGGTTATCCATCCAAGTGCTGGACTTTGCATACCATTTGCGATCTCCAACCGAGTAAAAAATACGTAAACGTAAACGTTTACGTATTTACTTACGATTATTTACGAGTATTATTTACGAGTAAAAAATACTATCCCTTTAATACTACTAGTCAATACTTAAAGAGTTGATATTCGCAACAGCACATTTCCCTAAACAGCTAACTCCCAAAGAGGAGTTTTACGTGAATTTTTATTCGCAAGTATGACCACATTTCAAGTCACGGCTCTACTCTCTAGAGGCCATGATGTCGGTTTGGCGGAATACTTACATAAATACACTTAAGCACACTTTATTCCACCGTCATTTCCTGTCTTAATCCCAACGGAATTGGGGATCGCAAATGAGTATTTTACGGTGCGCGGCCGTCCGACGTCACTTTTACTTAAGGATCTTGCTCTTGATAACTGTATCACCACCGTGTGAATAGGTGTAACGTCCAAGTTACTTTTTACGGACGTATTTAGTTTTATTTCTTAGGAATTAATGTGTACCTACTATAGTGTTATTTTTTCGACTTTACTGTTCTCTTTGTGAGTTTTGGTTTTTTGTACATTATGAAAATACTCATAATTATTATTAACATCTTTTTTATTGTTTCTCCTTTGGGTATGGGTGTACCGCTATAAGAAAATTTACGGTGATAGCCTCCAACATTTACCAAGTCCCGGTGGGCAGTCTTCCCCCATTTTTTAAGAGTCTTATGGAACACTCCAATATTTGTAAGTTTCCATATGAAATTATTATTCACTATTATGGCAAATTAATATTTGAACAGAAATTATTACCTATATTTAAAGGTACATGCTAAAATTTTAACCCTCAACTACGCGATGACAAGATGAAGTTAAAATCTCTACGCCAAAGCTGCTGTTGACGATTGTACCATATAGGTACTTATACCTAATGTCAGCTTTCTTCTAATCCGACTAGATTGCATGGTATCTCTAATTCAAAGTAATCATACGCTCAATGAATTTATATAATGCTTTTTTCATGGTCTCCATGATCATAATATAATCTTATCTTCTTTGTGGCTTTTCGCCCCCCCTATCCATTGTTTTTCTTTTTACCTTATCTTGATTACGTCTACAAGGGAAAGTGCCTGTCATATAGACAAACGGGGTTAGTATATTTATGAACGATCTACCCCTAACGGTGCTTCGAGACAGCGTTACGAAAGTTAAAGTTTCGTTTTACCTTTTTCTTGGCGGCGGACTCGTAAGAGTTATCGCAATACACATTTTGTGGAGAATGTAGACAAAATATGCCAGTTTTTACAAAAATAAGATAAGGGTCGCCTTAGGGATACGGGTAGCTACCTTCGATAGAAAGGCGGTCACATAAAAATGTATACCGTGGAAAGGTATTATTATTTAATCGTCGACTATACGGGTGAACAGAAATATAGTGTTAAGTGAATATGTATTACAGTTAAACCTCCAAATGTAGAATTATGATACAGTTAGACCGTTTGTGTCGGTTTCTAGATTACGATTGAAGCAGTGTAGGCGTTGTTGGACTATTGAGGTCACAATTATCGCTCTGAATACAAATTCCCTATTTAACGGAACTAAATTACAAACTATATAGAGTTTAAGAGTTTATAGGTTTAAATGGCTTACGAAACCTCTTTGCCAACAGACATTATTTGCTACGCTTGTTTGGCGACGATCCAGGGCGACGGAGAGGATCAGACTACATTATTGTCTTGACACTCTCTATCTGGCTTTCGAGTGTTGTAGAAGATTTATAGTGCTCCAACTTTTGACCAAATGGATCAAATACTATGTGACTGAGTAGCCAGATCTCTCCGGAACCGGCGTGCTTGCGTAAAGAGAGTGCTGAAAGAGAAAACATGTCAGTAAGGTTAGTGATATTTGGCAATTAGTGCTCTCTACCCACCGGTAAGGAATGGCGTGAGAATATAATAATAATAATAATTAAAATGTAACAGATAGGATCTATGCATTCCGTTAATTCAGGCAAAGCTACACGTGATACTGTGAGACACGTTATAGTCAACTCAGTCCTCTAGAGCACCATCGTGTTAGTAATTAATATCGGCTCTTACATCTGCCCTTTTGCATTTATGCAGCTATATCTTTTTAATATTAGATAACCTGACCAATAGCGTTAAGGGAACCAAACATTTTGCCTGTTGCCATACGACGCCCCAACCTTAGGACGTTGCGAAAACAAATGAAAAGCGGACGATGGTTATATATTCCTTTATTTATGTTTTGTTTATTGTTTACAAATGAAGCACTTAACGTCTAATGGCATTTTGATTGAAAATAAACTTGGTCAATACTAGGAACATTTTTAAGCATTATTGGGTTATTAGTTCTGATTTTCTGTACTCCTGACGGTTTGTAGGTAAGATATCGTCTACTGGAGCACGTCGTTCTATTTGTAGGTTGATATTAAGTATAAAGGGACCTTGTTTGACTTTGCTGATATAAATGTACTCGCATTAATAATTCTGAGATTGTCTGGAATGGACCAATCTCTTACCGATAAGACCGGATCGCCCTTTGTGCTTTGTGTAATAATTGTATTTGTTAATTTTGTATTGTATTTAATTATAAATACATTGAAACAATAATTTGATAAAAGGGTGTCAATATCAATATGAACTGCTAGACAAAATAATAATAGTTATAATAAATAACTAAATCGACTTTGCACTAAGTGATTTACTTCCTCTTGTTTACATCCCTAGTTTGTTGGTCCAAGGTTTAATGTTTCTGGATGCTGAGTTCAATAGGCTCAACACGTATTCCATGGAACTTAAATGTATCTGGGAAAATGTGATTATTAAAGAAAATATAGGCTAAGATCATAGTCTGGTGGCCAATTGCAGTTGGCACACTTAAAGCATATTTTCGCTACAGCAATTACTGCATTCAGTCAGGATAGCAGAATTCTTCAACTTTGACCGTAGTTCATGATCGTCGGCTATTTGATGACACAAAAGGTATGTCACGTAGTAAAATGGTGATACTTTCATTACTGCCTTCATTAATCTCAGTGTGGTTCTAGCTGGAGTCGTATCTCGGCTCGTAATATAAACTTCTTCGCATATAAACAACTCGAGCGTCCTCCAGTGTGTGACATACGAGCGGCGATGTACCGGAGTCAGTATACACCACCGTATATGTTCAGGAGATTAGTGAATAGAAGGTCAATTGCAAAGGAGGAATATTACAGCTTTTATAGGACAACGCGGATACAGAAGTTTAGGAAGGAGAAGGACAAAGAGACATATACTTATATATAATCAATATGCTCTTTATTTTATATATATCAGTGCTTTATCAGATGTTTTATCACCAATTCTGATACTTCAAATGTCGCTAAGGTGTGTATTGTAGAAATAGTCGATTTTAATATGGAAATAAATACGGAATACGGTATTGTTAGACCGTAGTCTCGTATAACTTGACTAAATTAGTAACCGCCCGTCTGTACGTACGGTAATATCGGATTTATAGTGTTTCAGACTAGGGGTTTTATTGTCACAGCGGGTTATATGAAAAACTAGTAATAACTTGTACTCCACGTTGTAATCACATGCACAGTCAATGAACATACGAGTATGTAGAATTTGTAAACGTTGATAGCTGAGCGAGTTTGAGATTAGCCTCTCAATGTGGGGGTCTTGGGTTCAAACCGTTTTAAAAATATGTTTATATATCTAAGGATAATATCACTTGCTGTAATGGTGAACGAAAAACCTCATCAGCAAACCAGTGTAGCTTTTAAAGTAAAGTTGTAAGTCAACCAACGCGCAGTTTTCATTTTAAGAACATAATAATAATGAAAAATCGGTATTAGATGTAAACAAACATTAATGTACAGTTACAGGTACTATGATAGGGCCTGGTTATACAGACATAAGGTGTAAGAAATATTATTTATCTACGCCCAGTTTGCCAAACCCTCGCTATCACCATCATCGTTATCACCAACAAGCGTTTTTAGCATTGAACCGGTTCACAAAAATCTCTCAGAAAGCGAATGGTCGAGTCCACGGTCTAAATCAATAGAATCTCATTAAATTACAATTAATATCTACATTATACGTTTAAGTTTGAAACAATCCAATTCGGGAGATATTAAAATGATTTTCTATAGAGATTAACCTTGATAGGCTAACTATATAAGTTTTCAACTATCTATTCAACAATTAATTTTTCGGGAGTTTTCGCGTTCACGTGCAAACTGGATTAATTTTCACGATTCAGAAATTTTACAACGTGTTTACGAATCGTGTATGTCCTCGTAAGCAAAGTATGAATGAAATTGTCATTTAATCGTTAATCGATTGATCCCGAAATCGTTCATTGGAGTAAATGACGTTTGAAAATCTGAATGAAACAATAAACACGACAATTTTTTGCATTTACTTACCTTATATAGCATGGCGGCAACGCTAAATTACTTTGAATTAAGTAGGTACTAGCTCATATTTTTTATCCATACATTATACATCGTCATCGTCATTAGCCTATCTCAGCCCATTGCTAGACATATGAGTAGGCCTCCCCCAATGAGCGCCATCGCGTCCTGTCCTCGGCTAGTAGTGTCCAGAAAAAATAATAAAAAAAACTATTGGGCGTATTCCATTTGCGATAGTAGGATTTTTGTCGACAAGTAACCCTTATTTTTACGGTTTTATGATTTGTAATGGCTGTTAGATGGGATAAAGGTCTCCGAGAGATTGCAGAAAGTCGCTGAATGTAGTGGAGGAGAGTATGATGGTGTACACTAGGTTGGTCAATCATTTGGAAGTACTGGAACAACGTACGACATATTCAAAATTAGATTTTCTAATACAAATTTCTAGTAGTGTCTCGGAGTCTGTATCGATGCCCGGTTTATGTAATGTGCTCACTAACTATTTTATTGTGGGACGCAAAGGTAATTGCTAAAACGTGGTAGTGTACCACACTTCTCTGCCTACCCCTTCGGAAATTACAGGCGTAAAGCTACGTTTACATTAAACACGTTATCAATCTTATCAACTATTCACTGTTATACTGTTGAACGCCATTTCTTCTAGGAACGAACACTAATGCACGGATGAACATTATCGCTTGCCAAGAGTAGTTTGGCAGATTTCACAAACCTCAAACAACTTTATGGGAGTCGGTTGAGCGCGCAAGTTTTCTTACAATCAGTTCCTTCACACATATAGCGACTAGTACAAGGTCTTAAAATGGATTTAACATTTAAAACTTTGTAGTTATTACATATGCTGAGGTTTTACCTAACTTACTGTTAGTTGATAACATCAGCCATCTACACGTATGTAGTAAATTGCAAGGAAAAGCTTTGTAGACTCATGGAGTGTGTGTTGTGTTGTGTGTGAAACTGTGAACTTTGAAATGCACTAACGCTCTCTTTTCTACCCAATTCAGTATATAATTAATTACCAGGTGTCCCTACTTGGTATTCACTTAAAGGTAAAATCTTTGTTGACTTGTCAGATTTCTAAAATGGATCTGGATGATACTGAGGCTGTGCTGTGCTGTTGTTTACATGTTATATACTACATATACTTATTTGCGATTTATGTTTCAAAATGGTAAAATCTTTAAATTTCCTTAGATGTTTCCCTAAGAATTTCAGTTCCGCAGTTCAGTACACAATAAAATTGCATTTAGTCTCAGAATTTGAATAATATCGACGTTATGAGAAACAGTGTCGTCGTTTTAGTACGCCGCACTGGCCCTGTTTTAGTTCCATAATCTTGGATATATAATTATGGTTAATATCTTTTAATCCTTTGCGTTTTGAGACGAGACCTGTGCCTAACAATAGAACCACAACAAGTCGTGTTAATGTTGACAATGATGTTGCTGATGATAATGGTGATGAGGTTGATGTTGAAGAAGATTTTATAATCGTTTTTTAATTTCAGTTGGTTTATAGAACAGCCAATATATTTTTCCTGGACGAAATCGGCATACAAATAAATTTGTACGGCGACTCGTTCCACGTATATTTTTATTCTCAGCAGTGCATGCTCTCGCGGGGACATAAATCTAATGACTGTCTTGGCGTCAGTTTTATGAACTACATAGTTTATTTGAACTCCCGCTTGAGTTTACTGTGCAGTTTAATATCACAAGTTTTATATTACAAACAGTAAGAATCCAAATGGTTTTCTTATGAAATAATAGCTCGGTTATCGGTAGAAAATAATATATTTTATGCTTTTGGTATACAATTTTAATATTTTAATTTTGTATAGATATTATTTTCGCTTTTAAACTGTAGTTAATTAAACACAGACTGGAATCAAATTATTTATTTTAAATAATAATTACTACAATTTTTAAAGACACACAAATCTGTTATTTATACCGTGTACTTTAAGCCTGGGTACATTTCCAGGTTTAAAATACCTATACATATAAAAATATACATATACTTAGTGCACTTGTCTACCTCTAAATGGTTCTGTCTTGATGGTATAATAATAACAATCTTAACGCTTAATTGTAACATGTTTTCTAACTATATTGAATAAATCTCATATATTTTTGCTCTACAATATTCACCTCACAAACTAGTCCGAGACGAACTTATCTGAGAGTCGCAACATTGTTATAAATATTTAATAAGTTCCGGCAGAGACAGCCGGGTTGCCTTCAACTTGTATAAGTTTTTAAAAATTGATCTTACTAGAAGAATTGTTACTTACTTCTGTCACAAATTTCATCACACTGCGAACGGAATATTTTTCGTGTACATTTTGCGGAAAACGTTTCGGGAAAGTACACAGATCTATTTCCGATTCAAGACATAAAACTTGACCCGCACCTTAGTCGGTGAAGTTCCACAATCTTTGGCTACACTTATCGGAAAACTTTAAAATATACGCATATGTTTGTAAAAAATAAACCCTAAACATGTGTGTAAGAAATAATTAATATTTAAATTAAATATTCATAGTAATAAATAAATAATCATATATAATATCAATAATTTAAATATTCATAAACCATGGGAATTTAATCATCAGTAGGTACGAGTATAATTGAGGTCAAATTATAAGCATTCTCTTAGCAATCCAATAGATACGTATTGGCGGAATTAAGAAAAAAAAATGGAGTATTATCAGAAAGTACAAAGCCAATTGTGCCTATAATGTACGCTTTATAGAAATCAGGAAAACGCTCGAAGTAATTAGAATACTGTCGTAAATCAAACCGTAGAGGAAATGGGGTTGAAAAGATACATATACGTGACTCACTTATATTTCTACCGAAAATTCTTGAGTAACGATTAGTTAGAATGAAAAGGCTTTTCCTGGAATATCTCACCTAATTGACATACGGGTAGCGTCCCGAAACCACATCTTTGCCCGGCGTTACCTTTGTAACAAAACCTTTTTTCTTTGAAACGTTGAAGTTGTGTTCATTAATTTTTTTCTTGAATATAATTTTCTTGTATACGACGCCGACCATCGTATATAACAACTCGAGGACAAACGATAGTATTTCAATTATGCTTATAATGGACCCTCCGAGGCATAAACCGAAGATGCCGCCGAGGTTCGCTGAAAAACAGACTTTATTATTCACGCAGTAAAGTTTAAATAACATTGGAAGTAAAGAATAAAATTTTCTAGTATAAAATCCTAACCGCTTGCTTTGGCACAAGTAGCTTACCGACCTGACATGAATGACACCAAATAAACTAGAGAATAATGTTCTTTGTATTGTTTCTAAGGAGTAATAAAGAATGTAGTCGTTCTGCTATAAACGTTTTTTAGAATTATCTATGTACGGAACTCTCCGTGTGGCAGATCGATATGATGGCTATGTGCTTAATAGGTTTTCTCTGTAGTTATATAACAAAATATCTAGTAGTGCGTCAATATTTTCGTAGGTTCGTATTCCATCGTGGACAAATGTTTGTGTGATAAACATATGTATTCCTTCTATGCCTGGGAGTAAAATTATCTACGTACGTACATATAAGTTTGGAAAAGTTTGTATGTAGTTTACCATCGTCTTGTTACACTACTAGGTACAAGGTCTACCTAATTTCGCATAATATGGTCGCTTGTAAGGTGACCTAAGACATTATTATTTAGTGTTTTCTTAAGGTATAACATCTTGAAGTTATGGTGAGATGGAACAAGTTCGTTCTCATCATAAGTTCAAGATATAATAACAAGTACTATATGGTAACCAAGGTCCATAAAGCCCTTCGTTATCGTATCTATGAGTGTCAGTGAATCATAGATTAGTTACAGACAATTATTTTATATAAAAATCGTTTTATATTGTGTACTAGAAATCCATACTTAAAGGATTTACCAGGAACTTCGAATTAGAAAAACCCAATAGTCCCCGTTTCAGGGATCGAACTCACCGCTCGAATACCAGTCGCATTTGCAATCACTCGACCTATAAGCCAATCATCACTATGTATGAAATTAAACTAAAAGCTCTCACCTAACATTTGATCCCACGTATATAACACTTCCCTGCGATATTTCATGCAGGTGTCGTCTGAAAAGTGAACTGACACGCGACTGTAGCCCTTGCTTAGATTCCTGTAATTAAGAAAATCACAAATTGTAGTAAATTTACAAAATTATTACAATCAAAAGTTAGACACTTCGAGGATACGTTTCAACTGTATTTTGAAAACTCGCAAAGTAATGGCAATATACCTACCTATATGTCGAGGGATCTTTAGAAGTACTTGCAACCATTCAGCATAAGGTGACTTCTATGAGTTTTCGCCATTTTAACTGAATTATATAAATGACATCAATTGATGTGAATGACACGACTCAAAAGGCTAATCTGTCTCTAAAATTGCCTTACATTAAAGTCCGTAATAAGAATACGATGAACTTCAATTTATTTTCCTGAGTTATAGCAATGTTTCGCCGCGTGCACCTGTGGCTACCTATTTCCAGCGACTTAACATGATGGGTTAGCATATTAATTATCGTATTATTTATATTTGGAGTTCTAAGTAAAAAAAATTAAATGTGTCCCAGTGTCTACGCAGGACGTTTCAAGTACATAATTCACCAAAAGTAAATAAAGCTTTCTGCCTACCCTACAAGGCATCTGGCATGGTAATATAATAATAATAAAAGTAAAAATACAGCTCTGACCAATGTATTGAAATCCTTAGCCCTATTGAGGTTAACGAGCTTTGCAGTGTGAAGATTTAATATAGAGATGGGACTGTAGGAATGAATGAATGGAACCCAATGGATTACGGATTATACAATTATCATGAAAAGAATTTGAAGTAATGAAAAGAACATTTTCATTCAAGACGTATATAAGACAAGACATACTCGTTCACCATTTCTGAGTGGTTGCACGTTCAGCGGACGACTTAAAATAAATTTAAATCTTACCTACATTAGGCGTCATTTGCTAAGAACTAAGTACTCGAATACTAAGAACCCTAGCGTTAAGCCTTGACTTTATAAGGGTAAAGAAGTAATAATAAAAAAAATAATCGACCTATTATAATTCCACTGTTGGAATATGCGTCTCCTCTCATATTGAGATGGTGAAGGCCAGAGTCTGCCACGCTGGCCAAGTGCGGGTTGGCAGACTTCACAATAATTAAATTTAAAGGGTCATATCATAAAATATTTTGATGGACTTAATAAGGGTGGACATGGTTTTGGTTATGAGTTCCTAACTTTTTGTGTATTTATTGTCAAAAAATTATTTAAACTTTATTTCGATTAACTGAACTGGAACTATACATCCAGTTTGTCCACTTAATACGTTATACTTTAAGATTTTATGAAGTAAATATAAGTATTTCCATAGAGCAATAATAATAAACCGCATGAGTTGTAAGTAATAATTACTTAAAATAATAATAATAAATAATAAAATTGAAGAAGAACAGAAATAATAAAAAAAAAATTGATATTTTTATCTCGTAATTTCTCGTTGAAGGCTTAACAAATTCCTAAGTTACATCTATTTGTTAACTTAGGTTCGATAGAAATCCTCTTAAAAGTTTTTATTTAGAGTATCCATTTAATTAATCGTATTTTTTTCCGTGAAACAAACCGCCCGGCTGCTGATATTTTAAAGTTAGCGATGAATGTACATTGAATTTATTCGAATTAACATAATGCTTTTGTCTTCGATGGAAACAAAAGAAAAGGGAAAATAGAACAGAAATAAAACGAGAATAAGACAGGTACATTATCTGACTAATTACTGGCTTTTTCTGTTTCGCTAGAAAAGGAATATATAATTTAAATTTCCCTATGAAAATCCAATATTTACAAAAAATGGGAAATTATTGCTTTCAGCAAACAACAATTACGTTTTTATGTATGTGCGTGTATTCAAATCTTTCATAACTTTTAAACTTGACCGACCGGAACACGTTTTACGGTACTCTTTAGAGTTTTATTGCGCTTGGGGATCGTATAAATTTAAACGAATTTGGTAGATTCCGAGAAATCTCAAACATAAAATTTTAAAAATAAATGCTTTTCTTAAATATTTTTTTAACGGTTTATACGATTCATTACAAAGTAATCTGGTTAGCACAAAAAACTGCATCGAAGCTTATCAATTTTATCGAAATCGATTGTTTCGTTAAAAAGATATTGAAGTTGATAAATTTCGAAAAAAATGCTTCTTTTAAAATAACGTCTGAATTATCTGTTTGATCAATTTTATTCGAAAAGTCTTTTTTTTAAAGAAAAAATTGCATCGATAACAAAGTAATTTTTTTCAAGTCGATGCAATCGTTTGTGAAATATTATTGTTCAAAATGTTCTCCGAGATGTATTTATAAAACACGTCATATTTATAATGGAACAAATAATGAAACTGCCTACTGGCCTCTATTTGTCCAAAGTCATACAATCCGGTATAATTCAAAACAAGAGTGAATAGGAGTTTTCTAAGTACGCATGCTACATTCTAGACTACTTCTCGATCAGATGGGATTGAAGTTAAACGCGTGCCTACTGCCTATTCAAAAAAGCTTTTTTAAAAATAATCTATAACAATATTTTATTTCTATGTAGCTCTGCTCACCCTCCCTTAAAGTAATTAAATAGTCCGGTTGTAACAGCATTAGATTTTGTTACAACCCTCATTTAGGTTGGAAATTATAAAGCTGCTTTTAAGCAGACGAGGGTGTATTTAACGCCGCTAATTGAGTTATGCAACAACATTAAATTATTCACAAAAGGGTTGAAACTAGAAGACTTTGGTTTTCTTACTGAATTTACAGAACTACTTAATTACCAGTGGCCCGCCTCGGGCGCGCTCCGATGAACAAATGTAAAGACACGTTGAAATTTCCAAATAAAAATAAAATAATAAGTCATTTTGCATAATAAAAGTACATAATTGAATACAAAATTTTGACGAACATACACAAATTCATGCAAACACACTCAGACCCATGCATAGTACATACACATGCAAACATGCATGCACGGACCCATGCATCACCAAGCCTCGCGATGTTTCCTTCACCATTGTAGCGGCTGACACTCTTTATTAAAAAAGCCGGTATAATTTTTTTAAACTTACAGAGATGTATGCTAGAATTCTACCACATATGAAAAATGAAACATAAACCACTAGGCTAATAAATTATTTGAATATTTTACTTTAAAATATTTCGCGAGAGGTTATTCAAAGGATTACAAATATGTATATGTACATACCGGCTTAGCTTACGTGTGTTTTTCGGGATGGCCTGACTAGTTTTAGACCTATATGAGGTTCTTAATCATGAGCCCCCGCCGACTGCAGCCCGGTCGGGGAAACTCATTGGTCTCCCCTAAAAACATATCTAAATATTGTAATAAATACTCAGTTTACCCCATACCGCGCTCTTGTTTCACATATTCCGCTTCGGTCGCGTACTGAACGTAGTCGCACCGCTGGTAGCAATCCTCATCCGATATCAAGTTGTGTATGTCGTCTTGAACGCTCTCTGAAATATACTCGTATTTGATTGGTTTTAATTCATATTACGCCTTGTACCCTGACTCCAACATACAGTTAATTCATTAATATTAATATATCCATTTTAACCACATGTCTTGTTACATCATGAAGCTTCGTAGGAATATTATTTACCGGTATGTAGTACGGAGATGGATAGTAGTTCAAGGAAGGTAGAGTATTTTTATTTAGCGGATAATGTAAATTCTAACGCTCAATACATTTAGCTAGATTTATAACCGAAAAATGTATCAAAACCTGTATAGATTGTTATCGGCACGATATAAATTAATGAAGCGTTTTTGCGAAAATAATCGAAACAAGAAATGTAAGTTGTACAAACGAACAATAAATTATTATTATTAATAATGGACAGGGATGGCTTACCGACGGTTTGATAAATACACGAAAGTCGGTGCCAGGGACACGGAGGCATTTCCTCCACTCCTAAATCTTCATCTGGAATTAAATACCATTAACGTTAATACTTAAGCAGTGCTTGATTTATTCTTTTAAATTTCCGCCTCTTGGCCTCCATTCGAAGTCTTAGCGCGCATATCTTTAAACAAAATGTGCATTTAAAACCTTATATAGTACTTTTTTTTAACTCTAAAGGTTATCTTGAGTAAACATTAGGGTTACAACTTAGTTCTCTACAATATTCTTTAAGGCGTGTAAAGCCGTACTCGGCCAGCGTAACAGACCCTTTTAACCTTATTCATTCTGAGAGGAGACCTAAGTCCAACACAGGAACTGTAAAAGTGCTGATGACGATGATAAATATATGAATAAAAATAATAATTATTATTCTTTATTCACATAATATAGTATTATGGCGGAACTTTTAATACATATTTAACGAATTGTATAACTAGTTATCTCATATAACTAGCTAATTATAGGAACATAACTCAGAGATGACTAGCTTACGGAGCTATAACATTAGTATTTCCCCATTGATATCTGAGATAAGACAAGACCAGTGACTGTAATGGAGCCGAAATTAAAAGATAAATTGAAGTTACCGTTCCGACCCATTTATCATTTCACTGCTGGAACACATGTCTCCTCTCATGATGAGAAGGTTAAGGCCATAGTCGCCCACGGTGGCCAAGTGTGGGTTGGCAAAATTTACACGCTTTAGAGAATTTTTATTCTTTTTATAAACACTAAGGCGTGCAGGTTGCCTCACGATATATTTTCTTCACCGTTAGAAGGTGATACTTTTATATAAAAACGCACGTTTTATATAGAGTTGCGGGTCATGTATTTGAACCCAGAACCCCCGTGGTGAGAGGCTGAAGTCTAAACTACTAGGCTATCACCTTGAAGTTTGAAATTGTTTTTACTTATTTGTAAAGATTGTTCAAGCCATCGAGTTACTCATGAACAACTTCAAAAGGATTCCAGGAGGAGCAACCGGTTCCGGAAGTAAGAGACAACAATGACATAAAAAAATGGTTGATATAATTGAATTCTTAAATCTTTTGCAGGTGAATACTAAACAGTTCTCAATCACTTATAAAACGCTAGTCTGTCGTATGACAAAAAAAATCCATTCCTATATATTATATTTGCGAAAGTAAAACAAATGTCATAGCTCTATTATAATATAATATTAGAATACCTAACCATTTTCTATTTATGCTATGAAATTAATGGTTTTTTTTATATTTTCACATTTAACGACTATTTTATTTGCCCAGCCTTAGATAAGCTTCTTCCAGTTAAGATGGTCTGCAAGAGATGGCTTTTTAGCGATAAAACTGCTTATTGTTCCCCTTCAAGGACCTAACATGAAGATATAACAATAATAATACATATTTATGAAATAAGTATTCTAAGAACTTTACTCACATCCATATCTGAAAGGTAAACATCTGCAGAACTCAACAACTCTTTTCATAATAAGCTTCGTCATACAATCTTGGTATGCCACTGCGTTGATATCGAAGTCCTTCAAGTTAATAATAGGTCATTAGTTTAATAAATTTGTAATAAAGTACTAAATTTAGAAATTAAACATATTGATATATGAAAAGTGCTTAAAAATTTCACTTGGAACTTTAATAATAATAATTCCTGCCCTGAGTACAGGACACTGATGTGTAACTAGCGTTCGCTTAGCGGTGTTGACTAATATTTCAATGATATGGGTCTCTAGATTGTGAACTTAGACTAGTTACATGTGACACGAATAGCATGGTCCTACGTTAATAAGAGAAGGATCGTTGTAAATAATAATATGGTGAAAATATTTTTATTTTAAATTTGAATGTCGTAAAGTGATCGACAGCTTTCATCATTCTTTCGATTTTTTAAATTTTTTTATCACATAATTTTAACTTATTATGCGTTATTGTATGAAAACAAATTAATAGCGGTTTAGCAGCGTAGACAGGACTCGTATCAAGTCAATATCCATATATTTATTTTAAGTTTTATCCAACCCAGTGTACCCTATTTTTTATATAAAAGGATGTACAATAAAGCTCATAAATGAATAAACAATTTTTATTCATCTGTAAACTATCGAAATAATTTCGACCGTCTATCTATGAAACCAGGGTTAGGAAAAACTGGCGCGTCCGTCCTTTCCAGCTGTTTTATCTCTTATGCATAAGCCTTCGTTCAGGAATTGTCGGTTGAAAATTGGAAAAGCACAGTATTTTAATGGTTTATCTTCTTAAGCTATTCCAAATACCGAAAGAAATTGCATTTTTCGCAGCGACTTATAGGATTATGTTTATGTTTTTTGGACTCGCTGCAAATTTAATCTTGTTTTACCGATCCATGAACAAATTCGACAGATTTAAATTTAAAACAGTCACTTAAACTGTAATACTACTTCAACTCAAATTGAAAAGTAATTTGTCCATAAAATAATGTAACAGATCATCGATAGAATGTAGAAGAATAAGCAAATGTGGAAGATTGAATACTAAAACCACAAACATTGACGTTTGCTTTTGACCTTTCTCTTAAATGTAACAAAACAATTGAAATGCAAATTAATCAAGTGAATATTTCATATTACGATACGTACCTACTCGCAAACAGAACAACATTGATTGTCATTGAAATGTCCCTCAGAATACAATTATCGCGCTAATAACAGCACAACTGACTGTACAAACAGACCAATTATGGCGGAGGCGTTTTATTTAATACAATATATTTTCGCTATTCAACGTCTTGTCTTTTGTACACAAATCCAAAAGCTGGTCGAAAATAACAGTCTCAAAGAATATCAAAACATAAATATAACAGAGCAAATTAATTCTAAAATTTTAATTGACACAAACGCGTCTTTGTTCTGTCTTGGTTGCCTCGTTGGTCGAGTGGCTGCACCTACGAATGCTGATCGAGAAGTATTGGGTTCGATTCGTGGATCGAGTTAGAATTTAGAATTTCTAATGGTAGAACTGATTCTAGATTTGGGCCTAGCAATAGGCTCGCGACGTTGCGTTAGGACTTCATAGATAATAGGTACGAGGATTTTAAAGCATATTTACAGTGTCCAAGGTACATTTCCGGTTTTTAACTGATAACGCCTTGAC